>JAQIXX010002492.1:0-24236 GCA_034700605.1 Willowsia nigromaculata | reverse complement strand
CTAACAGAACCTAACCCTAACCTAACCTAACAGAACCTAACCCTAACAGAACCCAACCTTACAGAACCTAACCCTAACAGAACCTAACCTAATCTAACAGAACCTAACCTAACCTAACAGAACCTAACCTAACAGAACCTAACCTAACCTAACCTAACAGAACCTAACCTAACAGAACCTAACCTAACCTAACCTAACAGAACCTAACCTAACCTAACAGAACCTAACCTAACAGAACCTAACCTAAACTAACCTAACGTAACCACCGACTCCCCAGGTCAAGGGCTTTCTTTTAATATACTAAACCTTAGCGTATAATATTTATAATGCTAGCATTACTGTATTGTATTCTTAAAGAGTAGTATCCTTTAGGAAGTCCATTTTCGAACGGATGAAAACGCGAATCAACAATCCTGTACAGTTTTCGAAACCATGGGAAAGCAGCAGTTTTCATCCAAACGATAAAGTCTTCATTTTCCACCCCGTTGTTTGATGAGTTATCCGGATCCAGTTCCCACAAAGCTTTTTTCCAACCTGTTCATTCAAATATGAAATCTTGTAATATTAAAAGGCTAAAATCCGTAGTCCTAATTTCAAGTTAAAAATTAAAAGTATTACATACGCTTTGGCTTTGTGAAATTTTCCCACACAGGATCAGTTTTATTTTCAAACTCATCCGGATTTTTATACTTATCGTTTCTATGAGCCTCCCATGCAATTCCCGTTTTATTCAGTGGAACTTTCAGCTCTGATCGTTTCGGATGGCTGGGAGTCGCGTTTCGCTTGGTGGAATCAATGTCCTCTTGGACATGATAATAGAGATCAATCACATCAGTGAACATGCTGTTTGCCATAAGTCCGCAAGGATATATTATTTTTCCAGCGTCTGAATTAATAACAATTTGAAATTAGAGACGCATTGTTTCAGATAGCATATATTAATGCGAATATCTATCGTTTGCGTTAAAGCTAATTTTTACTAATTACCGTCATAATCCCAATGCTTGCCACACGCTGATGATGGTTTTCTTGGCTGGCCATGTTTGTCAAATATTTTTCCTTTCAATTGATTTTCATCTCGAGACAAGTAATGCTCGCGATGATTTTGGTAAAAGTCGGTTAATGTGTAATACATGAAAATATGTCCCTGTAACGGTTTTAATAAAATATTTTGAAATCAAGTTCAAGTAAAATCTGATAAAAAATGCTATCATACTTAATCATACTTTTAGATCCTCTTGCAGCTCAAAATCTACATGGCATGTGCAGTTTTTCATTGTGTCAGCTAAAGTCTTATGATATCCTGGGGTTTCGATTACAGATGCACATGTCCGTCCTTTAATGATAAAACAGGATAATTATATACTGTAGGTACATGCTCATTTTAAAAATCTCGATATCAAACACATTTTAGTAGCACCTGCTGGATCCTCGTCGCTTATACAGTTGGTATATGGGATGATCACTTCTTGTATGTTATCAGAAAACTTTTTGATGCCGACACCCATTCCTGTGAATAACGCCCCCATAAGGAGGAAACATGGGCATACAAAGTAAGGGTCCCATTTCAGGCGATAAGTTGGAAGTGTTTGTTGAACAAATGCTGATTCTAATTAATGTTCAAGCATAGGACATGCATATATTAGATAATTTAGGCGCATAAAAATAAATATATGTGCAATATTTTCTTAAAAGTATAGCAAGTTTTTGTGCAAAATCTACCTCCAATCTTTCTGCTAATCCCTCGGTTCCACATAGGCCGGTAGTTTTCATCGTAAAATGTGTAATTGTGGGAACCACCGCCATTCATTTTACGTGAAGAGTCTGGGGTGGCAGGTGTTGATGCCATTTTTATAAAAAGTGTCTGACAGCTTTTGCGTTTTGATGAGCTCAGAATTTTGAAAAATCACTGTTTATAATCATGAAGGATTGTAAATCCTGATTTTCCTTAATGTACATTTTAATTTAATTCAGAATGTGTGCAAAATCAAAACACTACAACCTTATGGTTAACGGGAATCGGGTTAATTCGGTTGAGCAATGTTTCTTTCGCACCTTTATCACCTTTTGTATTGCATTTTAGCGTGCCAGTTCCATGAAATATTTGCCATGCATTTAACACAAAACATTGTGGCTGATTAGATTTGAGTAGGTATGTACTTGCGATAAGCGAAAAGATAGGCATGATCAAACAAAGTGACTGACTCACTGATTATAATACCTAGTCATGATGATAAACTCATATATTGTATGTATATAGTCATACATTTTTTAAATGTTTGATATGTGTATGAGGATTACACGCAAAACTCATGACTTGACATGTATTTCGAACGATGATTAAAAGACAGCTCTCTATGTATACCTCGCAGATCATACCTAATATATACAATTTGGTATGTGTACATACCTTAATTACATATTATTATGTTTGATCTATACATATTCAAAAAGCATGCATTACGATGTGGGTGCGGTTTAAGAGTAAACAAAATGACAAATTTAGAATTGAAGAATATGATTCTTGTTTAAACAAAACATTTCGTATTGTCTACATTGCAGATTTCTTCTTAGTGTTAAAATGGAATTTGCCAAAGTGGGAAGCGTTTTCAATTTTTGCAAGGTCAAGTGCATATGCTATTCAAGCTCATCGTCACCCTTCTTTTTAGAATGGTATGAAGAATCAGTACTATACTAGAATATGCTTGCATTAAAACATTGTACAATAGTACATAACTAATAACCAGTAACTAGTAGCTTATGCTATTAATGTATGCAGGTGTCCACTCCATTTACTTAGAAAGAACGATATTGACATATGACACATAAAGTAAATGTCATATTACATGTGTTTTAAAAGCTAAAAATGGATGTCGTAAAAAGCTATTTACATATATCAATACACGAAACTTGACTGATATCATGTAGTATCATGTAGCAAATATCTTAAAACTTCTCTACATCCACTCAATAATATCCATGCATCAGGAAACCTGCCATTTTTACACTTCCAGCCAGGTTTTTTACTCAAATGCGGAAGAAAAATGCAAACATTGAAAATTATTCTTCGATTTCTCCAAGGACCAGATGCCCCAATAATTCCTCCAGATTTTACCCATTGAAATATGAATGAATGAGCATTAATTTATAAAGGACCACCCAATAACCGTTTTTTCGATTTTTAATAGAACCATCGCGCATGGTCGTCCAAAAACGCAATATTTGATGTATTATTTCTGTGTTCTGAAAACTGTGCGTAACTTATTATTATTATTTATTTATTACAACGCATAATTGTTGAGTTAAAACGTATTCGAGCTCTTCTTACAAGAATTTGATGATGCTAACTACTACTGCTCCTGGTAACTTTCTTCCTTTTCGGCCTATGTCATGCGAAAGCTATCTTGACACATTAATAATTTTATTTTGTCATCTAACCTACAATGCAATACAAAATGCAGTGTAATTTACTCATGAAATGTGAAATACAATTTTTGCGTGCTTCATTTTCATGAGTCCATCGATATTTGTCTCCTTTGTCAAATGTCTTACCTTTCATAATATGCCTCTTTACGCTCATCTTTTCACTTTTGTAGTATACGTAAATAACATACACTAACTTCCCATATAAGGAGAAAGTTAATATGTTTGTCATTTCAAAAGAAGCCTATTACTAATAAGATAACGATGATGATCCTAAGTTTGGATTATATACGAAGCTTTCACAAAAATCGAACAGACGGCAAAACCTTTGTTGTTGTCTGTTGTATATATTCAGAATTACTTATATGTAGGCCCATGTTTTTTACATGAATTAGCACAGGCTTTTAATGCAAAACGGTAGTATGTTTGTTATTACATCTTTCCATTAGTCAAAAGTTGATGGCTGCAGTATATATTTATTATGTAAGTACATTTTTATGGGACCTCGGTTCGGCACTTGGTCGCAGTTTTTTTCATGTTCTCGTTGTTGACCAGAAATGGGTACGAGAGAAAGGGGTAGCTTTTCCTGTACTTTATGAAATGACATAATGATGGATTGACATTCGCATGCCCAAAAGGTTTGATAAGTTAATAAATAAGTATGCAGTTAAAGACATCCATGAGAAGCAATTATCGAAACTATTGATGTAGGAGAAAACGTGTCAGGTAAAAAATCCTCAAATTTTACTGACCATCAAAATACTTGGGGGAATTCCTACTAGTCTACTTTTGAAAGGACAGGTTAACTGACGCAGAGCTCTTTGTAGTCCGATTAGCGATTGATTACAATCTGTCGACCTTCTTTAGTTCCGTCCTACTCATCGATGCTTTCTCCTAACAACTGAAGAAAATTCTGATGGGAATCAGCATATTTGTGATAAATTGCAAGCCTTCAATACTTAAACTAGCAGTTGAGTGACAGTGCACGCAACGTAAACAAATCTATAGCGATGTTTAAGGCAAAGTAAAATGAGCGGAGAAAGCAGAAAATGAAGAAAGCAACTTTCTATTTCACTCATGTAGATCGAGTGTGGGTGTTTTCATGCAGAATGGGTGAAATGACAAAAAAATAAAATATTCTATAAGGTGTGTGTACACCCAACATCTCATCCTCGAATTTCATATGTATACGATCTATAGGAAAATTTATATATATTCAGTGATAAAAACGTGCTTCGATGTGTAGAGAAAAAGGCACATGCTTTGTGGGAGTAGCAGAGTTTGAATCGATCGTGTGTCCTAGAATCAACAGCCAGCAACCAGCCTCTTTCTCTCACCCATCTTTTTTGCTTTCACTTTCCCTTCTGCGAGGAATATAATATTTCGCAGATCCACAAGGAAAGGTTGCTTCTTGCTTCACACTATCAGGAAGACAACTGTGCAGAGTATTATGTAAGGGCGGTGCAACAAATAGCAACTTATTCACTTCACTTTCTCCACTCGTGAAAGCACGAGGGGGAGTTTTGGAGAAAGTTGGATTATGGAAGTGTCGAGATTTTTCTGTGGGTTTCCAAAATTTTATTTTGAGAAGATTATGGTGATTAGTTATGAAAAAGGAAACCTTATTCGTAAACTTTAGTTTTGCAAGTTTGAAAGCTGCTTGACCTCTAAACACATTGGAAGTTTGAAGGAGCACAGCATAAAATGTCGGATAATCAGAGCGATACGTCCTCAATGGACGGTCGCCCAGTCTATTTTCGACCCTTCACCAGAGATTCATTAGCAGCAATAAAACAACGAATGACGGAAGAAGCAATAAAGAAGAAGGAAATGGAAGCAAAGAAGGCAGAAGAGGTAAAGCAGAGTTTCTATTTCTCATTGCTAATTCTAAGAATCATAAAAATTCGATTCTACATAAATAACGAATTTCGGATAGAAACGCCATAAAAGGTTTCATTTACTATTTCTTGAATCATATTGAGTATCTTTTTTAAATATCGAAATATTTTGTTTCTTGCCGAAAATATAAAAAGTTTTGCAATGTAAAATAATAAAAATCAAATGTTTTGGTAGCAATAGCACATTTTTTTAATGCACAACAAAAACCTACAATTATAAGTGTGTTACGTTGAATCAACTTACATATTTCCATAAAATGTTGAGTAATTGTTATCTTTTAGCATTTATGTTTATTTTGATAGTTTTTATATGAATATAGGGACATCTGCACTTAATTAAGAATTCTATGCAATAAAAGTTTATTGGTTTTCGTCTTTCGATAATCTTATAATTGCAAATAATTGCTTTCACTGTGAAGTGTATTACGACTTGTGTTGTGTATAAAAATACATCACAAGCCTATGTAAAGAGACACGAACAATGCAAAAATGTATTGATTGTATTTGTCTGACATTTTCAAACGTGCTTTTCTCTTCTCTGTATGTGGTGCTATGCTGCGTGCTCTTCTTGATGCTGATATGCTGCCGTTGTTGTTATCCTCTCAAAAAACAACTGTCGTGGTTATACTTTTGTAAAAACTCATAACGAACCTTGTAACGGTTTAATGATGACGAACAACTTCCCCGTGTCCTTTACCCGTCAAATGTCTGTTTCTACTTGTGTATATGTAGTCTATTACTTTCCTTGAATATTCCATCACAATGCTTTCCATTTACTACATACCGTGGGAAGATTTCTTCAAAATCAATTAACTTAAATGGTCATGGAGGAAAAGTTAGCTTTGAAAATTACGAAAATCAACACCTATGCGGGTGGCAATACAGATCAAAAAATGAAAAAGGAAGATGGTGTTGATGAAAATACAGTTTTCTTGTAAGTACGAAAAAAACTGAAGTACATTTCCAAAACCGTGTATTTCTAATATACATTTAATATGCATGTGGATATTTTAGAATAGCCAAATAATAGCGAAATTGCAACCAACCACCCTTCTTCCTGTTTAGCGTACTTACAAAATAGTTTTATACTCTTTATCAATTAACCCCATCCCCTAAACAAATAACCGATAATTAAAATAAATTTTAAGGGGATTATTAACAGAATAACGAAAAAGCACGAAAAGCAAGTAAAAAGTTTGTCTGAGAAGTAGTGTCATAGTTTATTTATGAGCTACTAAATAATTTAACTCTTTCTAAAATATCATCCACCCTGTGTGCATAGTAAGGTGTGTTTGAATTGAATCTGGATAAATCTGCATTTCACTCATGATGATAACATGTTGCGTTGATAGAAATAATTAACAATAACTGCATGAATTCGGTTCGGTATTGAATGACAAGACCTAATTCTTAACATGGTAACATGGTATGAATGTGTGCGTGTAGGTGAAAGTCTATGCAAATGTCGGTAAAGGCTTCGCCTCTCTAGGGTGCTATGAATGATGACTTGGATATGAAAGGAAGAATTACTCATTACTCTCACTGATCGTCAGTGTGTGGTAGCACGAGCTTCTATTCTCCGCTAAATTATCTTTGAACTATTAATTAAAATCAATAAATTGGCTGGTGGAATATTTGTTTTTTGCGTGTTTGCTTGTAATACCACCTTAATTGACCGTACACGCCCAAAAAATGTTTGCTCACACTAAATTATTTCTAGATATCTTTCCAAATTACTGCTCTATCTCCTCATCCATACATTTCTGTTATGCTTATCTTTCCATTAAACCATTAAGGTGAACTTAATGTTTCTTTATATTTATAAATACAAAAAATAGTAACCTCTAACGGTAATTCATCTCTAATTACTGCAGTCGCAAGTCTAGATGTATGTAATCGTTAGCAGACAAGACTGGAGATATGCGTATGCATGAACCAAAATAAAAGTTTGGGATTGTTAAGCTTTAATGAATTAAAAACTCGCTAACAAATTGATGCTTTATACTCATCACTAAAAAATCATACACAGATCCTAATTTAGCTGACTAGATGTTTAAAACTAACTAATAACTAACCAACGATTTCAAATTATATATAGATGAGGTTTTAAAAGTAAAAATGATGAACATTATTACAGCAACGCTACGAAGAAGACGATGACGACGATGGCCCTCGTCCAGATCCCAATCTTGAACAGGGCATGCCACTTCCTATTCGAATGGCTGCTGCATTTGAACCGGAAATGGCAAATATTCCGTTGGAGGATTTTGACCCATTCTTTCACAATATTCCGGTACGCATGTTTCTGATTCTCTGTATACATTTATAAGCCATTTCATTAAGTAAAAAGTCCATTTTATTTCGTTCCAATATAATATGCAGACATTCGTTATTGTAACAAAGAAGAAAGACATTTTTCGGTTCAGTGCAACGGATGCAGTTTGGTTGCTCAGTCCTTTCAATCCTGCTCGTCGAGTTTCGGTTGCGGTTTTGACACATGGATTATTCTCGCTGGTGATAATTACAACCATTTTGGCAAACTGTGCAGTGATGATAATGCCCAGCAGTCCGACGACTGAAGCCAGCGAGTGCGTAAAAGTTTTATTCATAAAATAGTGTTCATTGTATAGGTACATTTTTTTCAAATAAAATAGAATTAGTAAATACGTTTGGATTTTTATAATTGTATTTTGTAGAGTTGTCTTTACAGCGATTTACACATTCGAGTCTGCTGTAAAGGTGATGGCTCGTGGATTCATTCTGGAAAGGTTTACATATTTACGTGATGCGTGGAATTGGCTTGATTTTGTAGTTATCTCTCTAGCGTGAGTAATCCATACAACATATAGTGATTAAATTAGTGATCAATATAAGTAGTTAAATTATTTTTTGCTCAAGGTTTTTAATAGATGCTATATAGTGTACAATGTAGTCTATTAGTAAAAACCCACCTATTTCCTAGCCACCCTCTTCCAGGTTTACCAAGTAGAGTTTTCTCCTTTGAAAATTTACCTAGTTCCACGCATAATGCAGCATTTTATTCCTCCCGAAAATTACCGTACATTTCTGCAAGCTAAACCAAACAATCAAAGTGTAAGTTGCAAATTTGCTTTCGTGCATTGTATATTCCTAAATTGTTTTTGAGTTTTTATTTATTGTACAGTTTGAATGGGCGTGGTTTGCCTTTGGGAATGCTTTTGCAATCACGTGTCAGAAAAAATGGCGTTACATCACATGTTATATGTATTTTAATGAATTTGTCCTTGACTTCTTTCCTGTTCCACCAGTTATGTGACGATGGGAATCAACTTGGGGAATCTTGCAGCGCTACGAACGTTTCGAGTGCTTCGAGCGTTGAAAACTGTTGCGATTGTGCCAGGTTTGAAGACCATCGTAGGGGCTGTCATCGAGTCCGTTAAAAACCTACGAGATGTCATCATCCTCACAATGTTTGCGTTGTCAGTTTTTGCACTCATGGGACTGCAGATCTACATGGGCGTCCTGACTCAAAAATGCATTAGAGATTTTCCAGACGATGGTTCCGAAGGGAAGGTGCGAGATATGAATTGGCACAGTTGGAACTCGAATATTACCAATTGGCATCCGTATCCTCCTCCACAGGAATACGGTGCGTCAGATTATCCTCTCTGTGGAAATTCATCTGGATCTGGAACATGCCCAGAAAATTATACTTGCTTGCAAGGGTATGGAAAAAATCCAAACTATGGGTATACTTCCTTTGATTCTTTTGGATGGGCGTTTTTGTCAGCTTTCCGGTTGATGACGCAGGATTTTTGGGAGAGTTTATACCAACAGGTGAATATTGTTTTCAAACAAATGCAAACCTTTTATTTTTGAGAAAATTTTGACTGATACGTTATATTTCCTAGATTTTACGAGCAGCGGGTCCCTGGCATATGCTTTTCTTTATAGTCATCATCTTCCTAGGCTCGTACTATCTTGTCAACTTAATTCTCGCAATTGTCGCAATGTCATATGATGAGCTTCAAAAGAAAGCTGAGGAGGATGACATGGCCGCTGCCGCAGAGGAGGAAGCAATGAGAGCTGAAGAGGAGGCTCGAGTGATGAGAGCGGAAGCTCGAGAAGTGGCCGCTGCTGAAGCAGAATATGCTGCTGGCCATGGTCCCTCCAAGTCTCCGTCGCAGTTTTCTGCGAGAAGCTATGAAACTTGGGCAGGGGAACAGGCAGGCGATGAACCGGTGAAAGATGCGAAATCAGAGTACAATGTCTCTTCTGCAGGATCTCAGTCCAGGTTGAGCCATCAAATGCGTGGAAAGAAAATCGATGTCAGTGTAAGCAACTGTTAACTTCAATTTTTTTCCTTGTCATACCATAACATATTGTACCTACCTATGCTATATCATGCAGGCAAGTATGAGTCTTCCCGGAAGTCCGTACAATGTTCGCCGTGGATCACAGCCGACTGGTCGAGATAAACTAATGGTCTTGTCAACATATATGGACGCCCAAGTTCACTTGCCATATGCTGATGACTCAACGGCGGCTACTCCAATGAGCGAAGAAAATGGTGCTATTGTGCTTCCATTTTGTAATCATCAAACACACACAATCCCGAGTTTTGGTATGAATTAATCTTATAACTTGTCAGGTGAATTAACGATTATTTATTGCAATATTGATTTTTTAAACTTATGTTAATAGCTACAATGGGCTCCAGGAACTCTTCATACCACTCACATGCATCTAGGCTCTCATATAATTCGCATGATCTTCTGCCTGGTGGACGACACGCTTTTGGACAACCTGTCACAAAAGAAAGTCAGCTTCTGCAGAGAGCAAAAACTCTTTACGGGGACCACGACAAATACAAACAATTTGATGGGGTAATAAGAAACACTGAATTTGAAAGTCAAAATTTAATACAAACAGTGTATTTAAGTGAAAGTAATTTGATTTCTAAAGGAGCATTCTGGATACTCTGGAAGTGTGGATGACATGGGGAAAGAGAAACCAGCTCAGGAACGTGAAGGACTCTACGCAAGTCGTCAACTTCATCCTGTGAATACTGCAGTTGATATGAAGGGTACATATCATCAGTTTATTCCAGTTACCTCATGAAATGGCTGGATACTTATATGGCGTTTCTAAAACAGTATGTGCTGAATTACAGACGTAATTGTTCTAAACGACATTATTGAGCAAGCCGCCGGAAGATCTAGGTCAAGTCGGGTTAGTGGCGTTACGGAGTTTGAGGAAGAGCCTGTTAATCTGAAGGAGTTAATCAAGCAAAAATTAATTGAAGGGTGCTTCCGATGCATAGGTAAGTTCGTCTTTTATATGTTGACGAAGAATATGGTGAGCTAATTTTATTTATGTTTAATTTCAGACATATTTTGCATCTGGGACTGTGGTTTTCCGTGGAGTTTCCTGAAAAAGATTATAGCATTCATTGTGTTCGATCCATTCACCGAGCTATTCATTACATTGGCCATTGTGGTGAACACAGTGTTCATGGCCTTAGATCATTATGGATTGGAGCAGAACTATATTATGGATTTGACGCTAAAGACAGGAAACAAAGTTTTCACAACAATTTTTGGCGTAGAATGTGCCATGAAATTGATGGCGATGAGTCCGAAATTCTACTTTCAAGGTGGATGGAACATTTTTGACTTTGTGATTGTCGCACTTTCTCTTATCGAATTGATCTTTGAGGATGCGAATCTGCCAGGAATTAGTGCACTCAGGAGTTTCCGTTTGGTAAAAAATAAGTTTATTCAAAATTCTATGCGTTTTTTGTGTTACTTGTTTCAATTTTTTCACGTTTGTTAATACAGCTTCGTGTTTTCAAACTGGCGAAATCGTGGCCAACTCTCAACTTGTTAATCAGCATAATGGGAAAAACAGTAGGGGCTTTGGGGAACCTGGTGTTCGTCTTGATCATTATCATTTTCATCTTTGCTGTGATGGGCATGCAACTGTTTGCAAAAAATTATTTCGGTGAGCTCAACTAACCCATAAAATGTTTATATAAGCCGATCTACTTGTCTGATTTACATTATTTATTACATGTAAAAAAATTTACAGACAAAACCCATTTATTTCCTGGTGGTGAGCTGCCCCGCTGGAATTTTACAGACTTTGGACATTCCTTCATGATCATCTTCCGAGTGCTCTGTGGAGAATGGATTGAATCAATGTGGGACTGCATGTTGGTCACTGGAGGGGCATGTGTCCCCTTCTTCCTTGCCACAGTTGTGATCGGAAACTTGGTCGTTCTCAATCTCTTCTTGGCTCTTTTGCTCAGCAGTTTTGGCGCATCCAACCTCAGCTCTGCTCCAGATCCTGAGACAAACAAGTTGGCTGAAGCGTTTGACCGAATCGGTCGATTTATCAAATGGGTGAAGGGAAAAATTCGTGAGTTTCTTGTATCCATATTTGATTCTATAACTCGAGCAAAGAATCAAATCGTTCCTCGTCCAAGCCTGAATCAAACTCAACCCGAGGAAACTCCACAAGTAACCACTGAGGTGAATACAGATGGCACAGTTCCAAGAAAACGCCCACGTCTTGCAGACACAGCTAGAATGGTTATGAATAGTAAACGGCTAATGAACAATCTGAAGCAATTGCAAGACGCAGAGGTTAACAAAGATGATGCTGAGACGCATTCCATGAATTCATACGGGTCGCACACACATTACCCCAAAAAGAAGCAACTAATTGATGAAGAAGCTGGAGGTGGGAGTGACTCTGAAGATGACGACAGGAGAAACATGAGTAAAGAAGATTTGGAATGGATTGAAGATGAGGAAGACAATTCTGATGATGGGAAGCATCCTATTCACGCTCCAAAAGGGGAAGACGAAGAATATCCTGCGGATTGCATGCCCCCAGATTTCTACGAACGTTTTCCAATATTTTCTGTGGATGACACCCCATTTGGCGTAGCGTGGGCAAACATTCGTCTAAAGACTTTTAGGCTGATTGAGAACAAATATTTTGAATCTGCTGTGATCATTATGATTCTATTGTCTTCACTCGCTTTGGCATTGGAGGATGTACATCTACCTCAGAATCCAGTTCTCACAGATATTTTGTTCTATATGGATAGGATTTTCACAGTGATATTCTTCTTTGAGATGTGTATCAAATGGTTGGCACTTGGGTTTGTAGCCTATTTTACAAATGCTTGGTGCTGGCTGGATTTTGTGATTGTGATGGTCTCACTCATCAATTTTGTCGCGGCGTTAGCTGGAGCTGGGAGTGTGCAGGCATTCAAAACGATGAGAACCTTGAGAGCGTTGCGGCCCCTGAGAGCAATGTCAAGAATGCAAGGGATGAGGATTGTAGTGAACGCTTTGGTTCAAGCTATTCCCAGCATTTTTAATGTGCTACTTGTCTGCTTGATTTTCTGGCTAATTTTTGCAATCATGGGAGTGCAACTGTTCAACGGAAAATTTCATAAGGTAAAAGTTTTCTAATAATTCAAAATCATAGTCATAGTTGAAAAACTTGGTGAGGTGTTATAAGTTATAATTTATATTTCTAGTGCATCGATCCCGAAGATGGCAGCCGACCAGACTATCGAATAATCAGGAATAAATTGGAATGCTTAGCTAATAATTTTACATGGGAGAATTCTGTGATGAACTTTGACCATGTCGGGAAGGCCTACTTGTGTCTGTTTCAAGTGGCCACTTTCAAGGGATGGATTGGAATAATGAATGACGCCATAGACTCTAGGGAAATTGACGACCAGCCACATAGGGAGACCAGTTTTGCGATGTATGTATATTTCGTCATTTTCATCATCTTTGGATCCTTTTTCACACTCAATCTGTTCATTGGTGTGATCATCGATAACTTTAACGAGCAAAAGAAAAAGTCGGGAGGGTCGATGGAAATGTTTATGACTGAAGACCAGAAAAAGTATTACGCGGCAATGAAAAAAATGGGGAGCAAGAAACCAATTAAAGCTATACCTAAACCAAAGGTGAACATTTAAACTATATATACGACATTGTTTGAAGAATTTAAAACTTGTTTTTGAGGCTGACTATCTTTTTATTTACTTTGCAGTGGAAGCCGCAAGCAATTACGTTTGACATTGTGACAAATCAAAAGTTTGATATGATTATCATGCTGTTTATTGGATTAAATATGCTGACCATGACCATGGACCATTACCAAATGTCTAAGGTTGCCCCAAAGTCAATTTTATTCGTGTATCAAAATTTTGGTCCGGACTCCGGCTTATTTACCTGACCAAACTATGATTTCTTGAATTACAGGAGTGGGACGAGTTTTTAAGTATAGTCAACTCTGTTTTTGTGGCAATTTTTACATGCGAATGTTTCCTCAAAATGTTCAGTCTCCGTCATCATTACTTCACCGAGCCATGGAACCTCTTCGACTTGGTCGTAGTGTTTCTCTCAATCGCTGGAATGGTCTTGAGCGACTTAATTGAAAAATACTTTGTCTCTCCAACACTTCTCCGAGTCGTAAGGGTTGCCAAAGTTGGGCGAGTCCTTCGGCTTGTTAAAGGAGCAAAAGGGATTCGAACTCTACTGTTTGCATTGGCAATGAGCCTTCCTGCACTTTTCAACATTTGTCTACTTTTATTCCTGGTCATGTTCATCTTTTCAATTTTTGGAATGTCTTTCTTCATGAATGTCAAGTTGCGAGGGGGCCTAGATGATGTGTACAATTTTCGGACTTTTGGACAGTCCATAATTCTACTTTTCCAAATGTCAACTTCTGCAGGTAACTTTTATGATAAAAAATGACAAAAAGACTTTTTTAGATTGAAATACCTATTAATTAAAAAAATAAAAATAACAGGCTGGGATGGCGTCTTGGACGGAATTGTAAATGAAGACGAATGTGACGAGCCTGATCCCGAGTTGGGGAAAGCTGGCGACTGTGGAAATACCACTGTTGGAATAGCCTTCCTTTTAGCCTACTTGGTCATAAGTTTTCTCATCGTAATCAACATGTATATTGCCGTCATTCTTGAGAACTATTCCCAAGCCACTGAGGAAGTACAAGAAGGTCTTACAGATGACGATTATGACATGTACTACGAGATATGGGCACAATTTGATCCGGATGGGACACAATACATTCGTTACGACCAATTATCCGATTTTCTTGATGTGCTCGAGCCTCCACTCCAAATGCATAAGCCGAACAAGTACAAGATCATTTCGATGGACATTCCCATTTGCAAAGCAGATATGATGTATTGCGTCGACATTCTCGATGCCCTGACCAAAGACTTTTTTGCGAGGAAAGGGAACGCGATTGATGAAGCTGTGGAAATCAATGAAGTTCAAGTTGCCCCAGATCGCCCAGGCTATGAACCAGTTAGCTCCACCCTGTGGAGACAGAGGGAGGAGTATTGCGCAAGGCTTATTCAGAATGCGTGGAGAAAGCATAAAAATATTCGTTTGGGAAATCCGCCTTCTGGAGTTGTCGAGAAAATTGAAGAGGAAGATGAAAACATTCCATCCTCTGTTGTCGTTGATGAAGTTGGGGAGTCCAAAGTTGTCATTCAAAACCGCAGCAGCAGATCTCCCTCTGTTTTATCTCACATTACAGATGTCTAAATCTAGCATTGAATGTTTGACAGTATCTTTTGTACATTTTTAAGCCGATTCAGTTGCGTAATATGAAGTGATCACAAAAAGGTTCCAAAATAAGTGGAAGGGGAATTTATAGTTGAGTCTTCCCCAACTCATCAGTGTTTTATGAATCCCAGCATTCATAAATTTATTTTCTTCCTTGCCTCTTTATTATACATACGAAAAGATGACATATTATAGGATAGGAAGGATGTCTTCTAGATTTTACATTTTTCTCAAACTGAAGCTTAATTACAGCTTCCATATCTTTCACTACAAGTCTTCTTGATTAACTTTCTTATAAGTTTCGCAATAACAATCTATTTGTTCAATTAAGCTCATTAGCTCAAAATAATAATTTTACCAATAGGTTTCTAGCAAAATCGCTGCGTGATATTCATAACTAGTTGTCAATTCATACACAATGAAAATAGTTATTCAATCTACGATAATGTTATGATCTCCATTGAAATTCTAAGCATACAAGCACCAACTTCCAGTTATGTTTTTTCTTCCACTCCACACAATGCACAATTTATGTATTACAGGCAAAAATTTACTTTAAAAGTTTAATTTTAATATCAACTAATTACTACCTAGGTAAGGATTTAGTATGTACTGCATTTAGATGTAATAAATAAATATATTGAATTTAATATAAATATTATGTCCGGAGGAATGAAATGGGCTACATTTTTCGTAACTTTTTTCATTTCATAGCTTTCCCAAAGTTATACGGAAAGAGAGAGCTGAGTGTACTGGATGAAACTGCTCATCGAAACTCGTCGGCAGCTCGAATTCTTAGATAGATACGTATGCATAGATACGCTTTCTTTTTGCGTGTTTTTGCTTTTTGAAAAATTAAATCGTATCCCAATCCTGAGCAGCCGCAATCCAATGACGCATGAGAAACACAAAGGAAATCATAATCGCATGTAATAGCAAAGCCATTAGACACTCATGTTTGATTGTCAGCAAAGGATAGCATTTTCCGGCCATTTTGTCATCATCAATATCATCAGACTTCAGACTGCTCTAGAAAAAGAAAAATGTCAAGGAATACTAGAGAAATAGTGCTGTCTGCTGGAAAAACTTACTTCATCCAGACTCCGTCGATTTCTCGTCAGGAGTTTAAAGGTGGCGACTCTGGAGCTTTACGAGTTCCAGATGAAGACAATTTTTGTTTCATATTTGATGACCAGAACAAAATCGCTTTTCGATGGACCAGGTCAGGGCAGAGCCCCCCTGGACGGCGGGAGCGAGTGGTCCTTCATGACATGGAAAACCACAAAACTCTGGTAAAGGTTATCACTATCACTGGTAATTTGGATAAGCCTTCTACTAAGGGGGGTGATGGGGACAAGGCAAATCCGAAAGAAACACCAGAGAAGAATCAATCTGAGGAGCCGGAGGAGCGTTCGTCAGCAGAACCCAAACCTGATGTCAATAAACCTGAAGCTGTGGTTGGAAAGACTGAAGCAGTCCCTCCAAACGGTGATGTGAGCAATGTCAAAACCAATGAAATTGGTAACTCAAATGGCAACTCCACAGACAATCCCGTGAAGTCTGAACCTCCAAAGACATCCAGTTCATCAAGCAAAGTGAAGCCAGAAGAAGAGTCCAGGAAGCGAACAGCGCCCGATGCCCCAGAGCCTATTCCAAACAAAAGGCTGGCTACCACTCCTACTTCCAAGCAATACACTTCATCTTCATCATCATCATACAACCAACAACGAAGCACAAGACCGGTCACTCATCCTCCAGATATTTGTCGATATCAAACTTACAATATTTATGACGTATATGACCATATACTCACTGCTGACGGTGGTTATCTTGTACTTTACGGCGGTTATGGGAATACAATCATACAAACGGGTTGGATGGGAACAGTTCAGGTTAACGGAAATTTACAAAGCTTGAGCTTGCCTGGTGTCGGAAATGGTACGGTAAATGGAAATGTGGAAGAAGGAGTGTATTTGAGAGGAACTGGAAATGTCAATGTTTATGGGAATGTGCGAGGAGGAATCCAACTCAGTGGGGTTGGAGATGTCACTGTGCATGGGGATGTGTATGGGGACATCGTTACTAGTGGAGTCGGCTCTGTAACAGTTTGTGGCTCACATCGAAATGGATATGTTTACCGAAGTGGAATTGGAGGCGTTCAGGTGCTGAGTCGATACCACAATTACAAATGAAATCGAACTTTATGACACGTAAAGCTGCTTTGTGTGAGCAGCACACAAAAGTACAATTGCATATTTTCGCTAAATTCTAAAAAAATAAGGTAGAAATGTATATTCTTGATTCATTCATTAATAAATTGATATAATGATAATCGCTGAATTTATTGATTTTCATCAGAGCCCACTTCTTTTATTACAAATAGTTTTAGACGCATTTAGAATACAAAAATACATTGTCGATTTTTGCAGCGCCTTTCAAAATAGCGTTTGTATTGGTAAAATAGACTTGCAAAGTGTCTGATGCGTTTGCAGAGAACGAAAAACTGTAGCTGTGATAAGCACCATTCCTCATAATCTCAACTTCCTGCCCTGCATATACGTTTGAACCATTGATCACAGAGACCCCAAATCTAGTCCCAAGTTGTGTGGAAGAGCACCAAGCGGATAAATACAAAGTGCATAATGATGAGTTCCCTCCTGGTAGGGTCAAACTTTGATACAAAGATGCTGATCTAGACAACCCGATTTCTAAAGACCCCGAATATTCACCGCGCCATGCGTTTTCCCCGGTAGCTCCATTATCTTCTCCGATTACTTCCCAAGATGTAGGAACAAGGGCAGAAGTTCCCGTTTCATGAACGGATTCAAAGTCCCCATTTTGTATGAGATTGGCTTGAAAGGAAACTTGAACACCAGAAAATTCCAAAGTGGAAATGGATTCTGGGAGAAGGTTGATATTAACCTTGTTTCCTGTGCTGATTGATGGTGGGGGCAAGTTGAGATGCTGCTCGGTAGTTGAGGTCCTGAACAGTGCAGGGGTTCCAAGACCAGTGAATAGACTTAGATCGAATTCTTGTGCAATTTCTGCACTGGTTGGATTCATAGATACAATTATCTGAAAGTATTCATTAGATATATAAACTGTGAACGTTATGGAAGTTTTTTCATAAAAAATTGCATTGCACCTTACCAATTTATCCTGTTGTGGGCTCAGGGCTGCAACCGAATTTTCATCAGAAATTAAAATCAACTGATAACCTATATACCACAAAGAAGTATAATATTTTATTAATACATTTCATATACATTTTGCATACATTTTATTAATGGATTCCAATAATTTATGAGTTCACAAATATGTACCCTGCTTGATGTGCTGACTAAATTGCGCTAGTCCATAGTATCCCGAATTAATCACAATATTTTCGAGCGTAGTATTAACATAAGGGACTTCCACCAATCCCCAGCCTCCACCACCTTCAACAGCTTGCCAGTATACTTTTGAAACAATGATGTTCGTAGGTAAATTAAGTATTTTTCTTAAAAATCTAATAGTATATTGTGTATTAAAACAGCTTACCCCATGCAGAGGGCAACATATTTCTCAAGTCGAGAATTACACGGTTAGCGATGTTAAGCGCTTGTTCCATATTATTTGAGGGTGTACCTCCCCAGCCCCTTCGTATTTGAAAATGCATTTAGAATACTCATTCATTCAATCATACAAACAACACTAAAGGTATGAACCTAAAATCGAGTAATTACTAATTACTTAAAATAGCTAAAATTACATTTCATCCATCCAGAGTTGATGGCCTGCTCTGCTACACTTTAGGGATAGCAGGTCCTTTCGACTCAACTCCACATTATCCCAATAACCGTGAACGTTCACTTGTGAAAACAGACTGGCTACTCCGGCGTCAGTGAAGAAGTCGTAGGATTGGATTTGGGTATTTACCTGGGTTTCATCTGAAACGGCGATTTTGAGAAATGTCAGATTTTTTTGGGCGATTGCTTCATTCACACTTTGGATCACGGAAACTATCGTCGGTCTGTTCATGTTGCAGCCTTCCTGACTTTGTATGGAACCTGCCCACGACCCGATACCATGAAGGCCAAATGGCTCGTTGAAAGGAGAGTAAGTGGAAAATGTGATATTTAATTCATCGTGGAAATGCTTGATCACTTCTGTGGCATAATCTGCAAAAAGTTGGGAATTGGAGGGATCGAAATTGGAGTGAAGTGGAGGATTTCTCGGGTTTCCTTTCGAACATCCAGAGATTGTCATCCTGTACGAAAGAAAGAAGTCCCAAAATTATGTCAGCTCAATTACCCTATTTTGTAGTTTCCAAAATGCTCCCGAAATAAAATTCTACAAATCCTACCATTGTGGCGGCGTGTTCGAAAATGCTTCAAATAAATTTGCACCTTTGAATTTGGCCGCTTCCAAGACCTTCCTTTGTCGCAAATCTCTGTCCCCTTTGAAATTATGATATTTGCATTATCACTTGACACAATAATTGAGAATCCCATGTGCAAAGCTAATTTACAATTATATGGGTTATCCAATCCATCTCTGAATGATTCCGTGGCTGCTCCGTCACGATACTCGCCACAGGTGTAATTACCAGGTGTTGTTCCTCCAATTACGTACCGTGCAATGTTCAGATTTAATTTAGTTGGCTGAATAATTAGTTAATTAATTAGAATATATGACATTATGAGTAATTTTTAAAACTAATGACTTAAGGAAGATTTTCAGGTGCTTACAGAAAACAAAATGTCCGTCACATAGTCAAAAATGTCTGGTTCCATTCCCCCAACCATATCCGCCCACCACGCGAGTGAGGTTCCCCATCCCTGGAAATTTTCTTGGAGGATTATGTTTGGATCTACGAAAGAGCTATCTGTTCCAGTAAAACTAATTGTGCAAATGCAAACAAGAAACGAGATTAAGAGTTTACACTGCATTTTTATTGGGACCAATTTATGAGATAAATCTGCATGTGGATCTGGGACAGGAAGATCTAATGAATGACTACGTTGAAGGTAAATCGATTGACATGTGCTGCATAAGTTGAAATTGAAGTGTTGTCTCATTTAATGATTATCATCGTCATCGATAAGACAATATCAGAAGGCAGGACAGTTTGTTAAAACCTTTAAAGTGACAAATTAGGAATAAGCAAATAGCTTCTATGAGCATTACCATCAATCAGTCTTATCATTCAGTTATTCATTCATCATACTTTATTCAATCACAATGTCAAACATTTGAAACAGTCTTTCTGTCAATTTCATTTGTGTGCAAAGAATCACATCGGCAATGGATTATGATTGAATTAATTAGGGAGACAGCCGCAGTAAACATATTATAAAGTCATCATTGGAATACTGAATTAATGGCGATGAGGAATACGGAGTTCGTAACTGTTTGCGCCGACGCCATAAATACTATACAAGGTGATAAGTGGAAGGGTTGAGACTGATAGCTGCATGGCGGTAAAAGGCGTTTACTACAACTTATGGGTTATCGTTACTAGGAGTTGTCAATTTTTTAAATGCTACTTAGGGTAAAATTTCTAATACGAGATCACAGGGTTTTGAAACTCGGATCAAAATTTTGCCATAGCGAAGTACATTAGATGATCTTGATCCGAGTATAATCCGGCTTTGATCTCGTATTAGAAATGTGACCCTTAGTTAAGGTAACCACTTACTATAAAAGTTCATTTTTATGTTGCGATGTGTAGAGCTAAACTTGATAGATTTTATTCATTTGCTGAGGAAATAGTAAACGTTTTTGGTACTTTCACTTTTCCACTTTCACTTGGTATCCTGGGTTCTGCACTCTTGTTAACGAAGAAGGCATAGTAACTTGATACTATGTAATTTATATACTCAGTTGACATTTTACTCCTTGATTCGCATTCATTGCGACATGTCCAACATATCTTGTTCGTTTGGGGTAAAATTCATTCCTTTTAAGTGCTTTTGGAGTTTGTTTATTTTGAAATTGTATTCCAATATGTTGGACAATATTAAAATTATAGAAAATCTTTACACTTTAAGTTTTCACCGGGTTCGACTCCTCATGAGTGAAAGTTTTATTTGCAAGTTGCCTATTTTAAATAGACAACTTTTATGTTGTTTACTACTACTTTGAAGATAATTCTATAGAATTTATAAACTCTGAAATATTTCGGAATAAAATTGAGATACATACTTGCAAAACTTATGGGCGTCTTATGATCTTTATGACCTACATGTATTTAGGATGAAGTCAAGATACTTGTTGATACTTAAAATATTTCCCACAACCAAGCTGCAAACATTGATTTCACCATTTTTGAGGCTTCTGTGTAAACATAAAAGATACGCTGCCGACATATATTTATTCCTGTGATTCATTAACGTTTCGTATTCTTCGATAACGTCGATACTAGTTATATTCTGAAATGATTTTTGTTTCAATTTACTTTACAATTGGTGAAAAAATAGTACTGTAGAATGCAACAGTTTCTCAGTTCAGTTTTCACTAATGGCCAATGTACACCAGCTAGAGTTTTTAGGTCAGTTGAATAGGCTTACACAACCATATCTTAGGGGCAACTTGACACCCTACGTTGCACATCCCATCCGTTTTCCCATCCCAAACCATTTTCTTGTTATCTCTTGTCAGTGGTGAAAGTTAAGTGACGACTAGAGCTTGTTGAAAGTGACAACCTGACTAAAACAATTTCCTGCATTTCTGTAAAAGTCACATTGCTTCAAGGTAGAGGACAAAAACTCTAAAATAGAAGAACTTAATAATAAGAAAAGCGCCTTGCAACACTTGAATACAAATTGTTACTCACGACAATGTGCAAAAGGTTAAATATAATAATAATTGGTCTAAAATTTAGATTTAGAAGCTTTTTGAATAATTCGTTGTCGAATTTACCTCATGATATGTAGCTTTACATAAGTATGAATATTATGAATAGTAAAAAACATTTTTATTTATAAATTACTAGATCTGATTCTACACAGGAAATTCTTTCGTTAAAAGCAACCTGAATTTACACTGGTGCAAATATTTTTGTTCAGAAACTGTGCAGGTTTTTAAAAACAAGCGCTATCCAAGTCTGCTACTATTATGAAAATATCCACCTACTTTAATTTTATTAAGAAGTACTTAAATTCTAAAAAGTATCTTTAGTCCCATTTTGTGCATTGAATAAAAATTGTACAATAGTATTAACATCTGAGCATTTTGAAATGTAATACAATTGTCTAGAATTTCATTAGCCGTTCTTCAAAGAAACCATGTTATTTCCATGAAATTATTTCAAAATAATATTAAACGCTGTACCGACGATATTTAAGTTTTTGCTTCGAGACCTACTCAAAACCTGTAGTTTTATTTCAGGTCTCAACTTCAAAAGCCCAGAAATAAAATACGAACGTTTAATAAAGTTTATTTGAGTAAAAACTTTCCTAAATTCTCGGAAAACTTCAATAAAAGCTTAAACATTTTGAGAGCACTTAATGACGTCTTATGCTACGCTACACCGTCGAACTTTTAGTAATATCTCTCAACTGCTTTCCTTAAATTTCAAGGTCTATTGAGGATGAAGCACTAGATACGTAGAGGCTGAGGCAACTTAAATTTAATAATGTTCTATTCTTTTCAAAACTCAGTGCCCCAAAATTAAAATTTATATCACAAATTGTTCCCCTTACACTGAGCAATAGTGTACATTCAGCATTTTGTCTAAAAAGTATAGTGAGTTACCGTGGTGAAATTGAGATTAATAAATCATTAGAAAATACCAACCAGACTGAGTTTCATCACTTAGGTTTCAGTGCAAATAAAGTATAGATTACTTTCCTAGAAAATTGATCAAACTCTCAGTGAAAAATCTTCCTTGTATATCAAGATTAACAACTTTGTATTTCCTTCGATGTCTTTTCTTCGCTTCAGGCTTGCGCATGAATTATCCGCGTGATATTGACGTGAATGTCTTTTATATTCTTTGTTATTATAAATTCTAACTGGGATTAAATGCCATTAGCATTATATTAAATGCTCTAGATTCTGTGTTTTATTTACCTTTCTAAAAATCCTAGCGTGGTCTTGATCATAGGTTTTGGATTCAACTAAATAGGTTTTGGGCGAGTGAGAGTAAATCAATGACCCAGAATAAAAGCAAAATAATATTAGAGGCGGCTTATTAGTCGCAAGTGGAATCAAAGTTTGGTGAAGCGCACAATGACATATTAACCTACACAAAGAATTTAGTGTGATAAGCTTTAACAGTCAGTTAATAAGGGAAACCCCAGGAAAAATGTATACCACGACGGTAAAAGTTGCAAAAAACTTATTTACTTTACAAGCTAAAAGTATATGAAAGATTTGCATCAGTCTTTATAAGCTTTTACGATCTCACGATATCACATAAACTGAGAGAGAGACAGACAGTAAGGGAATATTTTGGGATTTATTTACACGGAGTGGAATGCTCTAGTTCGTATTTATTTTCGCATAAAAAGGATCTAGTATGCGGTCAATAACTGTATCATTTAGAACTGCCTTTGGGAAAGTGAGATTGACAGATAAAGTGGATTAGTTTTAAGATCCAGTGTCTTAGGTATGCCAACAGACTGCTAAATAAGTGTATCAGGATGCCCAAGAATATCTGAAAAATCTACTGAAGCAATGGAGCGACAATTTTCAGAAAATACCACGTCGTCTCCAGAGACTATACTTTTGTTTGACATTATTCTTGTGGCTCATGTACTCAGTTCTGAAAGTATTCTTGGAATTGGTAAAGAGTAACTTTTAGTGTCTCTCATAAACATTGCGCAATTAAAATTAAAACAGTCATTTGGACAGAGTATTTCTTCAGAATGTCGGTTAGATTACTTGAAGAAACGTGATGTGACTTTTTCCCAGTTTCTAAGTCACATTGTGAGTTACACAACAGCCGGGTAGCTCATTATGTTTTAATTGGAAATGAATGCGGTCACATTGCGTAATCATGTGGACTATCTGAAACGTAAGCTCATTTGCATGTTTGTACCACGCGTATCCAATGCTCAAAGTATACCTGTAATTCTAAGTAAACTGTAAAAACATGTTTACAGTTTTGATTCTACCGTATAATTACAGATTTTATGTGTTTTATTAAAGTTACAGAAAGTTTGACATGGGAACCACTTTCAAATTAAAAACAACTCACGAGGAAGGTCTTTCAGCGGAAACCCTAAACTTAAGGAAACAGAGACATGAATCTGTAGATTTTGATGCGGAGAATCAGATGCAATTGTCAAATTGCCCGAATGGTGAGGTATGCGGT
>JAQIXX010002491.1:0-24237 GCA_034700605.1 Willowsia nigromaculata | reverse complement strand
TAGCAGTAAAGGATATAGATTGTTTGTCATCATGACTAGAGCTTTTTAAGTAAATTGCTTATTTTACATTGGATTTGTTAGCAACCAATGCTAAAGATCTGCTTATGAATCCTGCAAACGGACGTGGTATTATTTTGACACAGTTAAAATTTCTCATTTATTTTCATAATACAATGCTCTGTTGTCTTTTTGAGGCAAAAGATTAAACTGAGGGCGTATTTAAGCTTAAAATAAGTTGTTTATTTCAAGCTAGAAAACAAGCAGGTATTATTATTCTTTGCAATAGTGGCATGACTAAAAGCTGACCATAAAATGATGTGCTATAAAAGGATTTAATCCACAACTAAACAATGACAAGAAACTCAGAATGTGCACACACAAGGACTGTGCAGATATAAGAAGTTGAAGCTTTTCTGGAAATCGTCATGATGATATTTAAATAATCATTTGATCAACAATTCACAACAATGACAAATATTAACGGTTGATCATTGTCGCTTCTATATAACGTTGTTGTTCGGATAAGGGAACCATTTTTCCATTTTCATAGTCCAATGACCATTTGACAATCTTAGGCATTACTTAAAACGTAAGGCATATCTGAGCTTTAAATATCTTGTTTTTGTCGGACTAGAACATATACGATCACGCAAGCTTATTTCCAGCGATCCTATCATGATCGATAGCAAAAACCATGTTATAAAAAACTTTGTCAAAACAATAAAAACACGTCAAGTAAACGTGTTTGTCAAAGTATCAGCTGGATAAGCAACTCAAGTTTCAACCATGATCAAAAATCAGCAATTACATTGATCAAACATAAAAAGAAATTGTGAAATATGTCGTTTTTAATTTCGGAAGTTTAAAATGCAAAACTGATTTTCACATAAAAATAGAATTCAAACACTTTAAAAATTTCCCTTGTAGCTTAAACTAGTTAGTCGCTGCTTTCTAATTGTAAATGAGAGTTCTAGATAAACTGAAATGATTAGAAACAAGATTTCTTTCTCTTTTTGTTCCCAGAGTTTGGGTGAAAGTGTTAAATTCAAAATTAAAGATTAGTGTGATCTCAGCTGGTTTTTTATTTGAGAAGGAAGAACAATTTTGATATCCAAGCGTTATTTTGAATGGGACACCATGCTACTTAATTTTCGACAAACAAAAAATTGACTGCCTAAAGCTACTTACAAATGCAAAGCCAAAAATTGAGTTTTCGTTTGTAGCTTTGTAGCTATGGAAATAGTTCAAGGCATGCTATGCATTATCGCTGCTTTCACAAACATGTTAGGGTTGGCGTTCCATACCATATTTTTCTTGATCAATGGCAGAACTCCACTCATTCTCTTGATCCTTTATTGAGTGCTCGGCATCATTGGTTTCCGAAAACTACTCCTGCATCAAGCAGTTTTGCACCCTGTACCTACACCCGGATATTATTTTAAAAGGTACAACTTATCTCAATCCCACGATAAATGATATCTTATCAAAATTTAAAAAACTCTTGAGTTATGTAGTCAGGTATTGGTTATTTGAATAATTATGAGAAATCGCTTCGCTTCTGTCATCCCTAACAATAATAATACTTGTAATTTACAGCTTCAGTACTGGGCTTCATCCTGAAACAGATTCCTGAATCCGCCTAAAACGGAACATCCTTTGGCAAACCATTCTGAAAAGACAGAATACCTTTACAAGGCTTTGTTCGAGTTACATAGTAAGGTAAGGCATATTTATAATTTCTTATTAAAACTTAACAAGTAAGGAAAGGTAAACTATGTTGGTTCAGTCTAAGAGAAGAAGGGTCATTGTTAAAAGCCGGCAAGCGGGTAAGCTGAAGCAAACTGCTCATCTAGCACTGTTTGTTTAAGACAGGCATCATTTTGGGACTGTCCCGGAAGAAGCCCGTAAAGACGAAGAAGTAGTGTTAGAAATACCGTTTTGGCTAACGGAGTCGCAAAAGCATGTTTTTAATTAAAGACCGGATTAAAGAAACCTGATTTTTTAATTGGTCAGCACAAATGTATTAATAAGGCAGCAAGTTTATGCAAGGATGAATGTGCGCACATAAGAATACAAAAACAGGGTTAGCCCAGTTTCTGGTTTTCATGTAAATATTTGGTCTCATAAGAACTAATCCTCGCATTTAAGTGCCACCAGGGTGAATATGCATAATTTTTAGGAGACCCAATCACGCTTAACCGCAGTTGTTCCGCAGACTCATCTTGCCACACACATAAGTGTAATGATTCATATGGATATTGCTTGCAGATCATCAACCACAATTGAGGAAGCAAACAAAATATAATATCTTCTTGTCATATTTTGCTTGGCTTGTCCTTCCCATTTTACTTGCATCAGGATGTACATATCGTGGTATTGTTTTGGCTTCAAATTTAATTTTCATATTAAAATGCCCCGTTTATTTTTTTGACAAAACGTTGAACTTAAGCCGTATCTAAGCTTTAAATAAGTTGTTTGTGTCAAGCTTCAAAAATAACACGTAGGCTTCATATTCAGGGTAGTAACATGACCGAAAACTAAAGCATTAAACCCTGTGCTATAAAAGGATTTAAACAAAAACTACAACATGAGAAAAAATTCAGAGCGTGTGCAAATGAAGAAACGTGTGCAGATTAGCTAAGTCTTTTCTAGATATATCAACATGCTGCTATGATATCATTAGGTCAGAAACCCACAACAATGACATATACTAACCGTTGATCTTTGTCGTTTTATGTATTGCTGTTGTTCGAATAAACGAACGATTTATTTTTTCTTTCCATAGTTCAATGGTCATTTCACATTCTTAGGGATTACTTACAATGTAAGGCATATCTAAGCTTAAAATATCTTGTTTTTTTCGTGCTAGAAAATATATGATCACGCAAGCTTTTTTTCTAGCACACCTATAATGATAGATAGCAAAAAATCTATGTTATAAAAAGCTTTGTCAAAACAGTTAGGACACGTTTGGTTAACATGCCTGTCAAAGTGTCTCCGTGATAATGTAAACCAACTGAAATTTCTACTATGACCAAAAATCAACTATAATATACATATCAAATATACGCAGAAATTGTGAGACATGTCGTTTTAAATTTTGGAAATTTAAAAGGCAAGACCGACTTTCACAAAAAGCTAGCATTTGAAGACTTTAAAAATTTCCCCACATTTTTACAAACTGCAAATTTCACAAAACGTTTTCTATCAAGTCACATTAAATCATGGCACCTAAACTTTGTCGAACTGAACGTACACAAGGACATTATTGTGGGGCACAACTGATCTCAATCTCATTAAAAATTTAATCTTGCCAAAATTCAGAAAACTCTTGATTTATTCAGTCAGTTATTGGGTTTTTGAATAATTATGAGAAATTATTTAGCTTCTGTCACTCCTAACAACATTAACACTTGTAATTCACAGCTTCATTGCTGGGCTTCATCCTGACACAGATTCCTGACTCCTGAATCCGCCTAAAACAGATCATTCTTGGCAGACCATTCTGAGAAGACTGAATATCTCAACAAGGCTTTGTTTGAGTTAATTACGGTAAGGAATATTTCTATTTTCTTTTTAAAACTTAACAAGTAAGGGATGGTAAACTATTCTGGTTCAGACGAAGCGAAGAAAGGCCATTGTTGAAAGCCTGCAAGCGGGAACGCTGATGCAAACTGCTCATCTAGCACTGATTAGTTAAGACAGACTTCATTTAGGGACTGTCCCAGAAGAAGCCCGTAATGATGAAAAAGTAATGCTCGAAATGTCGTTTTGGCTAACTCGCTAAGTTAAAAAAGCATGTTGTGGTATTTAAATGTATCCCAGTTTCTGGAATATCAACACTTTTGTGATAGTTTAAACATGAGGGGATAAAAGCTGAAACTATCCTATACTATTTATGTGGTCCTAGCATCCTCATTTCCACCCATTGATCAATTGATGCGATATTAATTTTTCAAGAGGACTAGTTAAAGATTTTATGAAATATTTAAATTCTCATTTTAATGAGACTGCAAACGATATGATTTCGAACATCACTTTTTATTTATAACGATAACTGCTAGGATTACCTCTATATGGTTCCTGACATGATAAGAGCTATTGTAATGCTGTCATTTTTTAAAAATTAATCTGGACAAAAATTGTTTGTCACAAATGATACGTAAGACAGTTTAGCGTTATCCAATACACATTGCAAGCATTGTTGGGTCATTTCTTACCATTAGAGTATTATAATGCATGGATCTATTTAGGAACTTGGTTGTAATTTTGGGGGCTTAGTAACTTGGTTTTAATGTTGGCTAGGTGTGAAGTCATGCAATGTAAATAGTTGTATAGCCATTCACTCTCATTCAATGCTTTTAAAATATATCCTGATTTTTATTCGCCCACGCTACTGTAATCATAAGGCAGTAGATTGATGTAAAGATTAGTCTACACAGATAGGTATACAAAAACACAGGGTTAACACGGTTTCAGGAATATGCGTGAAATTGCTTTCTTTTTGGGTATTAAACGTGGTGTTTATGCGCCACTAGGGTGCATGTGATATAATTTCTGGAAACCCAATTACCCTCAAGCACAAGTTTTTCGCTGACTATCCTTGCCATATACATTATCGTAGTGATTCATATAGATATTGTTTGTAGGTCGTGTACCGCATTAGAAAAAACAACAAAATAGGTTGTCTTCCTGTCGGTTTTTCCTTAGCTTTCCCTTACCATATTACTAGCAAAAGGACGTGGTATCATTTTGACACACATTTAAAATTTCTCATTTATTTTCATAATACAATGCTCTGTTGTCTTTTTGAGGTAAAAGATTAAACTGAGGAGGGCGTATTTAAGCTTAAAATAAGTTGTTTATTTCAAGCTAGAAAATAAGCAGGCATTATTATTCTTTGCAATAGTGGCATGACTAAAAGCTGAGCATAAAACGATGTGCTATAAAAGGATTTAATCAACAACTAAACAATGACAAGAAACTCAGAATGTGTAGACACAAGGACTGTGCAGATATAAGAAGTTGAAGCTTTTCTGGAAATCGTCAAGATGATATTCTTATAATCATTTGATCAACAATTCACAACAATGACAATATTAACGGTTGATCATTGTCGCCTCTATATAACGTTGTGGTTCGGATAAGGGAACCATTTTTCCATTTTCATAGTCCAATGACCATTTGACAATCTTAGGCATTACTTAGAACGTAAGGCATATCTGAGCTTTAAATATCTTGTTTTTGTCGGACTAGAACATATATGATCACGCAAGCTTATTTCCAGCAATCCAATCATGACCGATAGCAAAAACCATATTATAAAAAGCTTTGTCAAAACAATAAAACATGTAAAGTAAACGTGGCTGTCAAAGTATCTGCTTGATAAAGCAAAACAATTCAAATCCCAACCATGATCAAAACTCGGCAACCACGTGGTGTAAATACTCAAAAAATTTGTGAAGTACGTCGTTTCAAACTTCGGCAATTTAAAATGCCACACAACCTGCAACAAAAACTGGAATTCAATTTTAAAAAAAATTGTCTGTCTGCACGTAGTCAGGAAAAAACTGGTATCAAGTCATACTCAAATCAGGTTAACCACTGATTTCAAATTGCAAAAGACAGTTTAAAAAAGCTTTAATGATTAGACAAGATTACTTTGAATATGCAGGTTGGATGAAAATGTTATAATCAAAATTAAAATTTTGTGTGGTTTAAAGCTAGTTTTGAAATGAGACAGACAAACAATTTTCATATTCAATCTTTTATTTGGAATGGAATACCATGCTACTTAATTTTCGATAAACAAAAAAATTGACCGCTACTTAACTAAGCAAAGCCTAAAATTGAGTTTTCCTTTTACGGCTTTGGAGCTATGGAAATAGTCCAAAGCAGGCTAGACATTATTACTAGTTTCACAGTCATGTTAGAGCTGGCGTGTGATCATACATTCTGCTTGAACATTAGCTGAACTCCATTTATTTTATCATTCAATTATTAACAGCTTTGAATAATCGGTTTCTGAAAAATGTTTTTCCGTCTAGCTGTTTGGCACCCTTTACCTAGAGAAGGATATTATTTTAAAAGGTACAAACAAACTCAACTCCGTACAAATTTTAATCTTATTAAATTAAGAAAGTTGTTGTATTATACAGATAGGTATTAGTCTTTTGTTGGAATATGAGCAATCATTTTGCATTATTATATCACTACCAACAACATTAATGGTTTATCCTGAAACAGAATCCTGGCTCCTGAAACAGATTTTAAGTCCAAGCTTCTCTTAAAGTCATCATGATGCTAGTTGATAACGGTTATCACATATACAAAGTAACGAGGGTTTCTGTTTGATGTCATATGTTTTCTTCTTCGCGTTAAGCCATGCATTTCATTTAGCTGCACTTATTAGCGCACTAGATCATTTGGAAGTTTGCAGATCAGCAACCATTTTACACAAACAAAACGATAAATACGTGTTTGATGCTTTTCTTATTTGCGTAGCTTTTCCTCCAAACATTGCTATCATCAGCATTTAAAAGTGTTATCACTAATTTTTAAACACGTCGAATTTTGTTTGACATGATTCAATGCCATTTTGTCAAATTTAGACAATGCGTTAAACTTAAGGTGTATTTGAACTTGCAAAATTTTGTTTATGTGGTTTTAAATTATCAATTAAAGTTGTTTATAGCCATCGTCAAATGACCGAAAACCACGACAACTTGCGTAATCATAAAACATTTAAAAAAAAACAGATAACAATGCAATTAACTATTTGCCACAACGGGAAATTGGCAGAAATTCGAAATCTAAACTTTAGAATTTGAGATCTTATTATTTATTGTTTAACTGCCAGTTGTGAGCATTTTCTTCAATGTACTTCATATAAAATACATGCAATCGTAATGCGCATGCAATTGTCGTAAGAAATAAAATCTAAGATCATAGACTTTTGCCAAAAATATTTTAGGCGAACTATCCGTTTGCCTCAAAACCGTCAGCTTGACCTATTGAACTTGTAGTGAATAATTGCAGTGAAGAATAAGCATTTTTTTGTTAAGTGGTTTTGAGTAAAATATGAATATATAATAATATCAAAAATATAATTATATGATCTCTGGGTCACGAATTATTTGTTTATGGCCATATCATGCTTGAAAAAAAGAAATTTTTTCATTAAGCTTCCAGTGAGTTTTTTAAGTATGAAAATATGAAAATCTAATCAAATGGCAGCTATCGAGAAGTATCGTTTTTGGGCTTGAAAAGCATGCATGCAGATTTGCCAACAGTCCCAGCGAAAGAGAAATAGGACGAATTTTAAATGTAAAATTTTAAAATGACTACCCCAAGCATCCACACGTGTCAGATCCCTGAAATTATAACTATAAATTTGAGGTTAAACATCCAAACTGATACAAATGTTTGCTTAGCAATTTTGAAATTATAAAAATTAAATACTTGAACGTAAAGATTACATAAAATCTCCGCCAAATTTGGCAAAGTTCTAAAAAGTTTAGACACAAAATTCTCAATTATGCTTTAGTTTTCTTGCACTACTTTGTCATTCATTTCCAGATTTTATGATGGGTACTTGCGGAAAACTCATTGTTTTCCTTCTGTCAATTAACGGCGGTACTGGGCAGTCTGCACTACAAGCGGGAAGTCCATGCAAGACACCAATATTTCGGGCGTCCTTTGAAACTCTTCTTCACACTCTTGATTCCGGAGCAGAGGCATTTGACTTGTTCTTCTTTGACCTGAACTTTGAAAATTGCAAGCTTTCATTTCAAATTTCTCGCTCCATGTTTCTTCAGAATTATTCAAACGGGATTGATACCCAGTTTCCTTTCAAATTTCACCATCCAAATCATATTATAATTGGAAATTTGTCTGTTTCCATGGGTGTACTAAATTTGGCAATGCACCCTAGCACACTTCTTATATACCCACTTATGGGTGCGACGACAAGCGCCGAAATAGTAGATGCAGAGACACAGTTTCATACGGTAACAAAAAATGTTCCAGCGGTTGTGATGACACTCATTGCAGCGAATCTGAGTAATCAATCTCAAATTTTCTATTCATTTATTTGTAACGGCTATTGTATTCCAAATGAGAGCAGTGGAAAAGTAAGTCTGGACTTTTATAAATCCCTGCGTGACACAAAACAATTGCATAAAAAATTGTATTACAACGGGAATCAAAGAAGCATTGTGGTGGAGGTCGAAGAATATTGGAACGTCGATTCACCAACTTGTTACAGCGTATTAAATGGGTCGTCAGATTACAGGGGGTGCAATGCGCACTTAATGGTGTTACATCATCTTTTACGACAATACAACCTTTCACTAGATACAGAGTCGTGGAGCCAAGTTAGTGAGTTCTCATCTCACTCTGATGAGTTTTTAACGAGGCAGTATATTTCGTATGATGCAGCTTACGTAAGTTACTTGCAAGTAAAATACTGGAAACTCGTAGGATACAGATTTTCCAGAAATAATGCAGCCGCATTGTTATACTGTAAAACAAACCCAAAAACAGACAATAATTCAGCAATTGACTTCTGGGTAAATGTCTTTAGTCATAAGGTCTGGATTCTCACAGTTGTACTTTTTACTGCAGTTTTGACTATCGTAAGAAGTATCAAATCAACAAAGGATTTAAAAGCTAGTCAATATCAAATTCAAAATGAAATTAAGCATCGAGTGTTTGCTCACCCAGTAAAGCTCACCTGCTTAATTTTCATCACTGTGTTGTGGATGTTCGTTTCGGTGTTTTATGAAAATAAGATAATTAGTATTCTAACGGTTCCGGATTCTCCAAAAATCTACCAATCGCTTTTAGACATTATGAACCTTGGATACAAGACTCTGTGTAGTTCGACTTTATTCCATCCGTGCGACTGGGACGATAAATTCTCACAGTGGAAAATTCTACAAAATCTTACCTCAAGCTCTAAACATCTTGAAATACTTCACGATTATTACGAAGATGTTGCAGCGCGTTTACCAGGAAAATTTGCTACCTTTGCGTATTCAGATAATGACATAGACATTCATATTTACAGGAAACTACTGCGCGATGAACTAAGCTATATTAACGCCGACTGCTACAAAATACCTGAATTGATTGATCATTTTTTTTGGTTCTTAGAAATTTACACAGTCAATAGATATTGGATGCTTGAAACCTATTCGCATATTGTTCAGAGTGGTGTTTTTGACATGTGGCATAATTGGGAAGTGTTAAGACGTAAATATCGCTGGAAAATATTTGATGAGAAAATTAGCTCAGACGAATTAAAAACAGGAGACCAGATTAACCTGGCAAGTATGTCTACTATTCTCATTATTATGGTTTCTATGTATTTACTTTGTACATTGTGTCTTGTAAGGGAGGTTTTATTAAATGTACATGTGCGTATTAAAATTACAGTTAAAGATGTGGAGCCAACTCCACTAAATCTAAAACCATACAAGAAAAGCCGTAGTAATAGTTTGTAAATATGGTAACAATAAATGTTCTCGAAATTTAAAGGGAGTTTGTCATGGCAGGTCTTCCTGAAGACCTATCTCTGCATGACGGTCGGTTAAGATCAAGAAGTTTCAAACATTTTGAGCCGCAAATCTAAATGCAAGGTTTCCTAACAAACCAAAAAGTCATATTTCTCAAAAGTTTAACAAATAGATTAGTCAGTTATATGTAGTAATTTCAAACTAAATTATGATATGTTGCTTGATGTCAACTCAAAAGTAGGATATTTACATATTCGTGAATGTAAACTGCTATAAATTTTGGTACGAATATTTTAAATGACGCAACTTCATTACACTACTTGAAGTTTTACAATTTTAACATGTTATAAATTATATTATATTTAAAACCTTCAATACAATTTTCTGAAAATTTGTTTCTTCGCTGAAACTTTTTTGCGTGAATCGAAAAATACATTCAGTGAAACTGTAAATGTCGTCTCCTGATAATAGCTAAGACCACATTTTAAAATAAATCCATGCATACTTGTTTCAAATTCTACAAATTTTTTGGTGCTGAATTGTTATTTACTCATAAAAAGTCTACGTGATGTGTATTTGTACAGCAGTTTATAACTTTTCAATCTGTTGTTATTGGTCATGCATAAGAACAAAAATGGAGTTCAGTATACACGAAATATATATATCAACACGATCAACCAAAGAAATTGATTTGTTAAATAATATATTTAGGAACTTTATTTGCAGAAAATCCCATTTTTCTGATTAATGAAGGCATATGAAAATTCTGTTGTCTACGAAATTATTAAAATTGCAGAAATTACCGTACACAAACTATACTAACCAGGAATGTGCAAGTCTTCTAACCTCAGTTATTTAAAGCAATTAGCATATTTCTATGAAATCGGGCATGCTGAAATCATTGGTAATAACCATTTGCCAGATTGCGCAAGTCTAGAGGCTACACAGCAATTTAAAGTCGAGTTTTCTCAAGCATCTCTGAAACCATCATCACATACCTAGTCCCTTCCACCACGCAAGCATCCTTAGCACACCCCAATCACTGCGGGGAAGTCATTTGATGCACACATTATCGCTCCAGCGTACACTTACTGCCCAGCTCATCTTTTTGGCTTCTTTTGTCCCCGGTTCCAGATTCTTTTCATTATTTTTAAAAATGTGCTTGTATGTCTACGCAATGTTTATAGTAAATAAATAAACGTCACATATATGTAGATCATACATAGAAAACCTACCATACATAATAACGAAAAACTGGCATCGAGGTGAACAAATTGCAACGAAATTTGGAATTGGAAACATTAAAGCAGTAAAAAGTTAAGTAAGAACATATATGAAGCTAAATGGATGAGTCGAGCAGTAAGTTGATATTGGTTTATCGGTGCGGTGCATATATTTGAGGTATTCTAATAACTCAATGTGAAATATTAAAATTTGAAATGTCCGCATACAGCTGGAACAGCGAGATATATAAAAACAATTGTTAAAAATTCAAAAGGGAAATGTATAAATTCTCCTTTGAAGAAGTATCTACATGCCATTTTTTCGCCAAAGCTTTGGTGACAGAACAATAACTATAAGTATCAAAAGGCTTTTAAGGCTAGGAAATGGAAGGAATTTGTTAAAGCTGAATAAAATACACACGTCACTTTTTACGGATTAACTGTCACAATTTTGAAGATTTTTTTAGGCGCGTTTAACTTACAATACATGAAAAGTATTTATGAAAAAGCAATTCAATACCTTTGAGTGTTTTCCTCACCAAAAAATGTCGCAAAAGCCCCAAGTTAAACGCCACTAGAAAAATCGTCAAAACAGTGACCATTATTCGGCAAACAGAGACAATATATCCGTAAACAGGGACACAAGTCCCAAATTTGTGATGTGTGTATTATACATTTTTCCATACTGGATATGCTGAATCAAAGTGTTTTTGAACGACAAACTTCAAAACATCACCATCCAAAATTTTAAACGCTTAAAATTTTAGATTCAATAACCAACCATACGTAACTAAAATTGTTACATTATCTTCCAGATTAAGAACCGATCATGGATTCTCGTGGAATGATCATGGTTTTCTTACTCTCAATTCAATGCGGTACCGGATGGACTATTCTTCAAGTTGGAAGGCCTTGTGACATCCCAATATTTCGGGCGTCCTTTGAAACTCTTCTACACACTCTTGATTCCGGAGCAGAGGCATTTGACTTGTTCGTCTTTGACCTGAACTTCGAAAATTGCAAGCTTTCATTTCAAATTTCTCGCTCCATGTTTCTTCAGAATTATTCAAACGAGATTGATACCCAGTTTCCTTTCAAATTTCACCATCCAAATCACATTATAATTGGAAATTGGTCTGCACAGACAGGTGTATTTAATTTGACAATGCACGCTAGCACACTTCTTATATACCCACTTATGGGTGCGACGACAAGCGCCGAAATTGTGAATGCTGAAAGTCTGTTTGATACAGAAACAAAAAATGTTCCAGCGGTTGTGATGACACTCATTGCAGCGAATCTGAGTAATCAATCTCAAATTTTCTATTCATTTGTTTGTAACGGCTATTGTATCTCAAATGAGAGCAGTGGAAAAGTAAGTCTGGACTTTTATAAGTCCCTGCGGGACACAAAACAATTGCATAAAAAATTGTATCACAACGGGAATCAAAGATCCATTACTTATTTAGCTTTCCCATTTCAGCAATACCTTGTATCCGAATCTTGTCGTATCTCAGGTAAAGATTGCAGTGAGTTCATAATGGTGGCGCTGAAACTATTACAATATCACAACTTTTCATTAGACACAAATGAATGGTATGAAGTTTATTATGGGGAAGGCGAATTTCATAGAAACGATACATTATCAAGACAGTATATTTTTCATGATATACCTTACGGAAGCCTAAAAGGTGATAAATACTGGAGGCTCGTAGGATTAAGATTTTCCAGAATGGGTGCAGTTGCAATCCTCTATTGCAATGTTAACCCAAAAACTGACATCAAATCTGCAATTGACTTTTCTACATGGACCAGTGCACTCAGTTTAGAAATTTGGATTGTCACAATCTTATTGTATGGTTCATTAAATGGTATCATAAAAAATGTCACGTCATCATGCCATTTAGCAGTTAAAAAACATCGAATCCAAACGGAAATTAAACGTAGAGTGCGTTCTCATCCAGCAAAGCTCATCTGCTTAATTTTCATCACCCAGTTGTGGGTTTTTGTTTCGATGTGTTATGGAAATGAGATTTTGAGTATTTTAGCTGCTCCAGATCCACCAATAATTTACCAAACGCTTGCACAAATGCTAGATCTAGGATACAAGATTTTGTGGTCGCCACTTCGTGAGATACCATATGAAGAATTTTACGAGGATTTTCGTCAGAGAAGTATTCTACAGTTTCTTAACTCAAGCTTTGAAGATGAAGATTTATTTTCGTACAAGCAATTAGCGGGAAAATATGTACGTCTTGTGGATTCATATTTTTCCTCAAACCTCTACGTACAATGGTTAGACCTACTGCGCAATAAGGAACACTATAGAGACGCCGAGTGCTACAAAATACCTGATTTGCTTGAAGTAGTGCCACGGTTTTTGGATGCATACACTGTCAATAGATTCTGGATCATTCAAACTTACTCGCATATTGTGCAAAGTGGTCTTCCTGACAAGTGGCATGACTGGTATGAACTTGCATTCAAACGTGATCAGAATGTATTTGAGAAAACAGGTTCAAATGCGGCGGTTAAAACAGGAGATGAAATTACCCTTTCAAATATATTAGCCATTCTTATTATTGTTGGTTTCGCTTTCATAATTTCTACATTGTGCCTTGTAACCGAATTTTGTATAAAAAAACGTGTGCTTATTAGAGTCCAAATTGAACATTCTGCGCCATTACTGATAACCAATCAAATGAGGAGAACTACTGAACAAAAACCAAAAGTTATCCTTGAGAAAAGGCGTAGGTGGAGTTTGTAAAAATTAAGACGTGTATAGCAAGCGAATTCAGAATTTCTAGGAATTGTAACAATAATATTTCCTATAAATGCTTGTGAAGTGGCTTGAAGTTTTGGTCCTTAAGTTGTTACTACGCATGTCACGCGCTGTGAATTAGGTAAAAATTTGTTGAAAGAGTACCATCGAGTTTTACAACCTTCAACCAAGTAATTAGTTTAGAGGCTTCAATATGGCAGGTATGTAAGTATAATGGTGTAGTAAAATCATGTATACTTTAATGCTTAGATGTATGTAACAAATAATATCGCATTGTATGAACAAATTAGCGTAAATAGCCAGATAGTAACTGTGTAAATGTAAATAACTCATGAATACATTATCACATAGTTTAATAAATTCTCTATGTCCTACATCAACTCTATAAATTGTTTCATGCTGAATTTCTACTTCATACACAATACACATAACATACATTGAGAAAAATGAAGCACAAGTTGTTTTTTGAAACTTCTTTTCTTCGTCGTCTAAAAAGAATTCATATCGACATCAATATTCATCCTTTAGCTTAATATGTCTCTCCATTACGACCATTTAATAATACTTTCCAAGGCTTTAATATTACTTAACTATGTATTGGAGTGGAAATGACTGGTGACCATGATGGATTTCAAAATTTGGACTAGTTCACTAATGTAGAGCAATGCATTTTGTGAACTCGGCTTGGCGCCAGGTGAATATATTCCTGTCTTTGAGTCTTCACTCCTTTGAGGCAATTATCCAGAAAGGTAGACATGGAACCAATCATTTTTTGAAAAGACTGTCTTGGACGAATGAAGTCCATAAAATGGCAGATTACATAATCAGCTTAGCTAGTTATAACCAATTTGTAATATGGCTTACAAACGGCAAACCCCTGGCAGAATTTCTCGAACGGCTACATATATACCGACTCTAAGTTTCTGTGAAGAATCAAATTTAAAAGATAATTGATAGATGTGTTGGCAAATGCAATAAAAGCCACTTGTTGATTTTACATTCGCTTGTTGCGGTTAAATAATTACTATTAATATTGGACTAGATTACTTGAAACTCATATATTCAGTTTCATTGTATGAATTTCTTAAAGAATTTGCTACACCAGCATATTGCAACCACTTGGAAAACTAGAGTTCGAGATAAAATGTGATTAATGCTGTATTCAATCCATGGCAGGTGGAATCTCTTCAAAGGATTTACTTGACAATCATTTGAAATAAATTGGAATTTTTGTGCTCTGTTCTTTTTAAAATTGACATGAGTATAATGATGGCATTTGAAATTTTATATGTACCTTTACTTGATTTTAAAAAAATCGGATCCCCCTCACACGCAACAAATAATAACAGTTGTGCATGGCTCATACGTTTTACTACTCAGTTGGTAAATTAACCTATATTCCCCATATCTTTTAATATTTGAGAAAGTACGTTGCTCTGAAAAAAAGGTGACGTACGGGAAATAAAAAATTTACTTCCTCAAGAGGACAAGTTTTTCTGATTTCAAGGAAACACAAGTTGGTATGTATTTAAAAGTAAGCTTAAAAACTAATTACCTTATGAGCTTCCCCATTGTGTTCGCAGTTGATTGCAATGTGCCCTAGTCTCAGACCTTGCCTCAGATTTAGTTAAGAGTTATGTCCAATTAATTCGCTTTAGTAGGTTGGAAAACGAAATTGGACAAATTAGACAAATTATGTACTCTTATGTACTCAAAACCCAACTGACGATTGGAGCTAATACTAAAAACTAAGATATTCTTCACACACGAAAATGTCTGATGACGAAGGAAAAACAAATAGAATAGCAAATCTTAGGAAGTCTTCACCAAATGGGTGTGGGGGGGGGTGTGGGGTGTGGGGGGGTGTGGGGTACGGCCCGGGGTGTGTCTTTTAGTAACTCCCCTGATCTCTGCAGCGTAATTTATATGGTATTTGGATACAAAGTTATAAGGCAATTTCTTGCTACTCAGCAAATCGTTTAGCACGCTCAGGAATGCGACCTTAAAATTTACAATGAAACAACAGAAAGAAATTCCAGGGAAATACAAGTTGATGTTAAAGTGATTAAGACTCCATTGTTTAAGGACAAAGACATTGAACGTAGTCGCTGATTGGTAATGCAAAAATGAACCAACTCTTCATTTATTCAACTAGGCATTCACAGCAATGAAGAAATTATTCAGTCGGATTTCGGCTAAGGATTTAAAATTTATGTGTTTTAGGATACTGGGATAATGTATCATAAAGTCATTTCATTTTACATCAGCATGCAAAACAACAGTATAATAACTATTAACGTTAGTTAAATAAAGAACTTTGTCTTAAAGCATAAGTGGTTCGATAGTTCAAATTACAGTCGCACTATCTAATATTCACTTTAAATTGTACTTAATTTATATTCATGTAGAAATATTTGTAAATGTGCTAAAATATGCTTAAAACTTAAATACCTATTGCTTTATAATTTTTATAATTTAGATTATAACGACCTACTATAAACTATTCATGTAATCATTATCTTAGGATAACACAAACTTATTTTGTGTTTTATATTCCATCCGTAATGACGAGCTTGGACACTCACGGATCTCACTTCCTCTTTAAAATTTAAAGTATTTCCACTTACTGGATTCAACTTACTTAGTGCGCTTATGTACATTCAGAACCTGGGAGTTCTTTTAGTGATTCTTTTCAGAAAAGATACAATTATAGTTACTATATGCAATGATGTAAATTAGCTATGCATGTAAAAGTTAATTTAGTTTGAAATACCTACACTATATATAAAATAAACTGCCTTCTCTTCATAACTACGTTAATGGTTTAATCCCAAGTTCACTAGAATCAGCACTTATATATCCTTTTTACCAAAAACCTTTAAAGTTTTCAAAATATGGGTACCCAAATTGAAAATTACAGTTTTAACGAAAATATAACAGGAATATACATTTAAAACTAACGGGCCTTACAGCAGAAACAATTGTAGACAGATGTTTTCTCTGAGTTCGGTTACACCGGCCAAAAAAATCATTAGATATTCTACAGAAAAATCGATTCGTACTTAAAATAAACAGTAGCTCCAGTGGTGCTTCTTTCTTTTAATTAGCAGAATATATTAGCTTTTTGTTTTGGTTTCTTAAGCTAAAATTTACAATGTGTGATTTCCTACATTCATTACTTGTCTTTTTTGCTTTCTTTCGTTCTTTTGTATTTGGAACGGTACCAAGCCTATAAAGGAATTCCAACGACTCCTACTGTTAGGAGCAAAGTACGTGCACTTGCCATTCCAAAAAAGCAAGTGGAAACTGCCAAGGTCTCAAGTATTGATGGAGCCACAACCGCTGGCGCAACAACTGCTGGCAAACTGTTACTGGCGAGATATGACACCGCGCAAAACAAGGACGACGCCGCACTTAAGAAAGGCCCAATTTTTCCTCTTTTAATCAATTTATCCTTGTGGATTACTTCTTGAGCTTCCTTGTTATTATTGTACATTTCACGAGCAGTTTGATTCCACCTCTCATAAACTCCTTTTTGCGGTTTTGAAACAAGCAGTTTGTCCACAGCTTGTGACTCACTTTCCCCATGATCTCGTAATGAACTTTCTTAAGCTCTAGTTTCTCAAACTGCACATTATATTTTATGATTTTGTTAAGATAAAACAATGTGCTCTCCTGTATCTTGTTCTCGTAGTATGAGACATTTGACTCAAACCTTGTCAGGTTCCTGATGTTGTAGTCATTTTTCTTGATTTCCTCCGCCCAGTTTCTAACGTAAGTGACAAAATGTTCTCCCTTCAAGTATTCACCATGAATGCTTTTCGTATTGCCGCTTATAAATTCCGGTGTAAAGACTGTTGTGATAAAATCAATAACCCCCTCTTTGAATTCAGGTTCCCAATTTTGACTCTTGGAGAACTCGGGCAAATCAGGCATTCGATTTCCAGGACCTGACATGGCGTAAATTGCTACGTCAGAAAAGACACGGGTAATTGTTTGTCTGTAGGCAGCATCTTGTGAGGTTGGGGTTTTCGGAAGAAAATAATCAACTAGAGATGTATCTTTTGCTGGGCCAAACTTGAGGTAAAATCCAAATGGGAATTTCTTGTTGGGTGGCCAGTCACGAAAGAGCATGAGTAGGTTGCCCAATGATACTTGCTCCATTTCATTTTCGGTGCCCCTAAAAGCCATTTTGTTTTGGTTAAATTGATTGTTACAGACAATGAAGGAATTTGGGTAAACAATCAGAACAACTTATATATTTAATTTGTCTTACCTGGCGTCGTATTTAAGTGTCGTTGTATAATTTGCAAAATCGAAAATCGTTTGGAAGGTATCCGCGTTGTGCACTTTATCGTTGAATATGACAAGGGAAGAAAGCAGTGCTGACAAGCCGAAAATTTTGTAGGTTTCATTGATGCCTGTCCCATCGTCATGAATTCCTTGAGTGTCCATTAGAATTACAGCGACATTTCCATCAATACCGGAAACTATGAATGGCTCAGGGTAGATTTGGATCCCGGTGGTGACTCGATCAAGCCCGCCATCCCAAACAAAATCTCTGTCCAAAGTTGTGTCAATCCAGTTTGGGTTGGATTGCCCACTTTTCAGAAATTTGATGATCTGATTGAGGATAAATGATTTTCCTGTTTGCATTCTGCCATTGATGGGAATCAATGCGATGGGAAGATTGCGAATGGAAGGTCGTGAGAGCAGGTCACATAAAGGCTCTACATTGATATTAAGCTTGTTCTCTTTGTCGACCCAAGCAATCGTGGAGTTATCCTGCAAGAATTGATTTCAGTACAGTTATAAATTAGTGCATAAAATCTGGACAAAATATTTCACAAAACGTATACTAATGAATTGGGGCAACTTTTATTTTTTTGGGTTTATATACACAATAAAATTTTGCATTAATTCTTTTTGCTTTCGTAAAATTTATGAGATATGTATAATTTGAAAATGTTTGGTACCAGCTTATCAATAATGTTTAATTACTAATTACATGGTTTCGTGTCTCTCCAACATTATCATTTCATAATCAATGATTTTAATACAAATTTTTAAAAATGAATCATTAATTAAAAACTCGTTTAATTGATTTCTAAAAGAGCTAGTTCTCTAAGTGGTGTCATGAGGAACATAATTTGTAAGATAATGCGATTTTTAGGCAAAGTTAATATAAAATAAATCACTTAGCTACTATCAGGCAGCTTAATGAGTTGTTACTTATAAAGACAAAATGTAAGCAAACTTGTCGCATCTCATGATGCAGACATATATACATGCATTCAGGCGTTAATAACTGATCTATTGATCACACGAAGTCCAAACAAGTTAAAAGTCTATATTGATTATCGGAGCGCATCGCACTCATAAAGATTAAAGTGTATTAAATTAACCATATTTATCCTGATACAGGATATATTTGTTAGAAAATATTATGTGTGCAAAATACATAATAGGATTCTTTTGCTGGATTGTCGACGTGGGAAAATACTTTGTAAGTGAAGCTATGATTTGATGCAAACAGTGTCAAGATCCTTTAGCACAAATTTAGAATCCTCTTTCCAATGTGTTTTAGATGAACAACAAATTGCTTCATTCAACGAGCCCGATGACCCATTTCCTGATATTGGTTCAGAGTTACAACTGCCCTAATGATTTGAGTCGGCTGGCTTTGATTTTTTTTAGCACAATTACAATTGTTTTTATTCAACGAGTCTGATGACGGATGTTTTGATAAATTGTTTTTAGGATCAACACTTTTTTCAATTTTTTAAATTACATTTCGAATATGCAATAGCTTATTAATTAATACTTCCATTTGAAACCACAACAAACCAAACGCATATATGCATCCTGCAGCAATAATAATAGCAAGTATACCTTCAAGTTGAATCTCGTCTCCTGTTTTAGCTGAATTATTAAGATTTGTCTTTTCATACAATTTATAAACACGTTGAGTTGATAATTCTTGCAATTCTTCCCATTTGGTAATAAGACCACTCTGCACAATACGCGAATATGTTTGCAGGATCCAAAACCTGTTGACTGTGTAAACTTCCAGAAATCAAGAACCCATATCAATTAATTCGGTTAACTTGTAGCACTCGGCACCTATGTTATTTTCGTGCTTCCGTAGCAAACTTCTGAATACGAAATGATTAGTTGCATGTTCCGAATCAACGAGTTCCACGAATTTCCCAGACAAATATGACACAATCACCGGATAGGTGAACCCATCGTGAAAGTGAAAGCTTGAGTTAAGACTGCCTAAAATATCCCGTCTTTTAAAATCCTCGTAAACACTTTTTCATGGTGGATCTAAATACGTTCGCCACAAAATCTTGTATCCCAGATTTAGCATTTCTAATAGTGATTTATAAATCATTTGAGGACCTGGAACTGCTAAAATGCTCAATATCTCATTTCCATAAAACGTAGAAACAAAGATCCATAATGTATTCATCAGAATGAAACATATCAGCTTGGCTGAGTGATAGGGCATTAAATGCTTGTATTTTGTGGAACTTGAATTTTTAGTTAATTTTATTAGGATCAAATTTCCTAATAAGTTGAAACTTTTGCAGAACGCTGCTAGCGCAAAAAATACCAAGAGCGTGAGTACCCAGATTTCGGGACTGAAAGCACTGATCCACATTGAAAAGTCAATCGTGGATTTGACGTCTATATTTGAATTTACCGTGCATTAGACCACTTGATGTGCAGAATTCTGAAAAAGTTCATACCTACGAGTTTCCAGTTGGCAAACCTCTTATAAGTATGATAAGCAGTATATAGCTGTATGTACTGTTTGTGTAAAGATTTATTCAGACGACCAACTTTTTATGTCCAAAATATTGTTTCTATTTCGTCCTATTTGAAATACATTAAGATAAGGATTTAGTGGATTTACTCATATTTAATTGCTTTTAAGTTTTGGTTATGAATAATTTGTCCTAAACAAAAATTCACATCTTCGAAAATTTTATGTTAACATCTGGAGTTCAGATGATACGGTTCATGTTCCACTATGTTGGCATCAGGAATTATCATCAAGCATCAAGTTTCCTTCTTACTTATCCTAAGTCTCATGATGTGATAAAGACATATGAGACACCAGACAAGCATGAGAATTAGGAAGAATAATGAGATGCCAAAATCCCATTTCTGATGTAGGAACTCGTGGTTAATCCAATCTGAAATCTACAAATAGTATTTAGTTGAAAGTTTAAGCAGTAATTAGTACGTTCAACATTCAAAAATATATTTCCTTACAATCACCGCTGCCGCACCAACAATTATTTGCTTTTGAGTCTGAGTCACTTCTTTCATAAAAGTCAAAGTCATCCTTAGAGGGATCTCAATAGAAATAGGAAAACAACCGAAATTCAATTTTGAGTTTTAAGAAACCATCGTCAGTGAGTGAATGGGTATAGAGCAAACCATGCAAAATCTCAAGTTTAAACAATACCGTATGATTTTGTGCCATTTATGATCTGCGGGATGGTCTCCGAAATCAAAAACATGTTCCACTAAAATCGAGCTAGCATTCTCAAATTTGGCGTAATCATTTAAGAAAACCGACAATGCGACCGCAACGTTAAAAAATGTAGCTTCAAGACCCTTTGGAAGATATTTGAAATCGACGTTATAAAGGAAAGACAGTTCTATAGAATTTTATTCCAGTTCAAACATACGTAGTTTAAATTACTATAAAATATTATTATTGTTACCCGGGACATGGAACTTTATCCTAATTTTGAAGGCCTTGAAAAAGAAACCTATTATCTTTCAAAATATTTAAACTTATAATTCTGCATAGTGTTGATGGTCTATCACGTTGTGATAACGCTTTCAATCAACTTAAAAATGAATTTCGACCGTTTCCTTGGACCTCGTCTCCGTCACACGAGAAAACCCAGGAAGCAATAAATTCCCCAGATGTCTCCCGGTCTTATCAGTTATCGTGAACTAAAAGAAAGTAATTAAATCCCATGCACCATCAACTTAGAAAGTAATTTCATTGATAAGTGCAATGAAAACTAAGCAAATGTTTACTCTCTAAGTAATCTAAATGGTAATTGCCTAATTTTTTTATATCCTGTGTAGGTAGTTGTGCTGTTGGTTCGAGGCAGAAAAATGGCAAAAAACCGACAGTGGCTGATAATTTTATGCGCAGGAAATTTCAAACTTGGCAGGTCTTTACCGTTTTAGAGAGCCTAGCTGCGTGAGAGAATAAATATCACAAAATATGTTACCTTAAGACCGTTGGTTCTGGAAATATTGCGAAACAATGAAGGTTCAAATCGAAGCTTTACACTATCCACATTTATTGAACTTCCTGGAGCCTCAGTGTTGACTTCTTTTAACCAATAGGATTCGTTTACAGGGTTGGCAGCTATAGTCCCTCGGATTACCAGAGTCGGAATGTTATTTCCTAGTGACACTGTTCTCCTTTCAGTCTACACACAAAATTTATACAAGATATCTACATACTTTTAAATGTATTTTGTTGTTTTTGTAAACATGAACGATTAAGATATTTAATAGTTTGCAATCCATGTGCAAAAATAAATATGCAGTAAAAACGATGATGACCGATTAGTTGTGAAGGCTATTATGCCCCACAATCTCCTCTGTCATTATTTTGAGATCGTGAGCGATCACTTTGATACGAAGAAAAATATAATATAAATAGGTCACTATCGTTTTATTTTTCCACGCCCAGTATTAACATACATTAAGTTCCCTTTCCACAGATAAATATGGCTGCTCTAAAGTGTCAAATGATGTGATTCCGTTATCATTGATATCAAATCTCAAAAACCAATTGCCATCCAAATGCTCTGCTGTAAGCCCTTTGTAATTGAAACTGGAACAGCAATCGTCTAGCAGAACAACGGGAAATATTTCTTATAAATCCATAAACCATGTTTCACATCTCCTTTTACATTAAAATCAAATAAATTTAAAGCCTATTTTACCTGGACCAACGGGGTTAAAAATCACTATGTTTGGTATAACTGTTCGGCTCATTTTTGTATTTCAATTATAATAACTTATAAAAATAAAACATGAATTTACTCTCAGTTAGATGATGAGCTTCAAAGGAGTGAATCACTTTCCAATATAAATTGCGTATCGTAGAGTTCCATCGTGTACATCTAGATATTAACTTTTGACTCATTCGTAAAAACCGTCTGGGTTCTGTGATTTTTTTTGAAGAATACAAGCAGCTGCAAATATGTGTAGATGAAGGAAAATGCAATAAAAAACTAGGTTTAGGTTAAAAAGCAAGGCAGTAAAAGGTTATGTAATGGGATGTTGGATAATTATAGAATTGTTAATTTGTTTAAGCGCATACAAGTAGCTTGGGCAATGTGGTGTGTGTTTTAATGTCTTTCAAGGTTTAGGCCTACTGACATAGTCCAGATACCCACAAGCCGTGCTTGTAATCAATGTTCACTCTAAAAGCTAAAATCTAGGAGATCATTACACTTTAGAGGCAATACAAATATTGACATATGTAGCTTGTAATAGAAGAAGATCTCTCGCAGCATCCAAAGAATTGAGCACAGCGTGTTGCATTTTTACACTTTTAAAATAATAAATATCACCCACAATGTCATTTTTACACAGCTTCATAATGACTTCAAATATTACCTTTATTTTTTTGCCTCTCCTTAAGTTTAAGTTAGATTTTGTACATGACAAAAATAGATACTTATGCTGTCGCAACAATTATTATATTTATAATTCGTATTTTCTTTCAACTTGTTCAGTATAATATTATATAATATGTGTATGTATGTGCAGGTAAATACCGTATTAAGAAATATAATACAGATCATTACTGAAAACACCATATTTGCTAACTTTAGTATGGCTAAATATTGTAGATATATCGTTTAAAATTGATAAAGCACTAATAAATTCGAAGCGGCATCAATTATTTAAATGTTGGCCCGATACCCAATCGAAATTTTAACCTATTTTAGTGAATAGAAAAAAAATTACAATAATAAACCATTGACAAGCTTGACAAGGACATTGCAGGTGCAAATCATTTACATAAAATGTACTTTTAGGAATGCGTAGGGAGTAGGAGAAGTATCCTTTCTTCAGAAAAGTATACCTGTTTTGATAACGCCAACTGAAATCATTCCGTTTTCCTTCAAATGGAAGTCTGTATGATTAAATTCAGTCAATTATAAATTGTGCTTGGTGATAAATATCCCTTTGATACCCATCCAGGATTGATAGGAATTACACTGAACTAGGAACCTTATATTTTCTGGCTCAGTATTGGATACAGATAAAGAAATATGAGAAAGAAAGCAAGAAAGGCAGATGACTTCGCGACCACTTCCTTCATTGTGATTTGAACATCATGACAATAACTGTTGCACCCAAAGCCAAGATAACACATGCATATATGAGTGCCCGCGAACTGGCTTGTTGTATGGCCCGAATATTTTCATAAATCTATAAATCAACATTATACATTAAAGTTCGAATTTTTTTTCAGGTTTTATTATTCATACAATTGAAATTCTCTTACTATAAAGGCTGCCACACCAAGACTAATTTGCTTTTGGGTTGGAGTGACCGCCTCCTCAAAAGCCAAAGTCATTTCAGAATCGCCTTCTCTCAGCAATAGAACTCCGAGATGTCTCTCATCCACCCGATTAATTATCTTGAAGAG
>JAQIXX010002490.1:0-24239 GCA_034700605.1 Willowsia nigromaculata | reverse complement strand
TTGCTTTTTACTGGTGAATGAGAATGGAATTCTTATATCACATCATGGGAAATTTTGTAATCACGAGAGAGTCCATGATCCTACGGCCAAAGTCCACGAAAAATGGACAACAAAAGAGAAAAGTGAAACGATGTAAGCAACTGTGATTAGTTTTGAGATTTTTTCTCAGGATTAGAATTAGATGAAATCAACTCTCATGAAACATGAAACGAAGAATGACAGGTTCATTTTATAGAATCAGTTCAGTTCACAGAAAATAGCTAGAAAATTGAACCACGCACGTGTCACTTTGTACGAAATGTTAGATTACATTAATTGGGTGTAACAGATTTCCTATGCATGTAAAAAATTCAATGTATGAAAAACTCCAGGAATTAATTTCAGTAACTTACATGTGAAGAACTTTCTAATTATGTTAAATGGTCTCTTGCGAGCGAACATTGTCAGAATCCATGTGTACCAGATTTACATGTAACGGATACGAAAATAAAGACGTTGTAACAAAATGTGTGTAAGTACAATGTAAGTAAGATGCCCAATCCATTAGAAAGGAAAAGAGATTACACGATTACGTGTGTACGTGGGTTGTGAATAGATGCATTTATGTACATGTCACGGTTTACACGAATAATTTTATTCATTGGATCACATGAATCAGGTTAGGTAAGCAAATGCATAATCCTCGGAAGGTAATCTGGAAATGATGGGATTACGTTTATTGCAATTGAATAGACCACTTTGTGTTGTGGGCTAAAACGATTCAAACAGAAGTGTATCGTGTTTTGTGTGCAGTGTACGTTTAGTGTACAGTGGAAGCATATTTGCAATCTTTTAAAATTAATCAGTGTGTACATTTACACAAAAATACGCGAGTAGTTTCACACAACTATTACAACTTTATTTGAGTGCCATGTAGGTATTAAATCCAAAATAATTGTATTCATGCTAAAGTGCATTCTTATACAAACTGGAAACGTATTTATTGTTGTGTACGTATCTATTGGATAGTATTTCAATCATCCACTTCCTTACTTTACGGTAACGCAGCAAACAAGGCTGTATACCTAAATGCGCTATCACAAGCTGTAACTGCTTTCAGTGGGCGCATACGATCGCCACCATTAGTTCCAACTACATTATACGATGAGCTACTTAAACGAGAGCACCACCACCACCACATACAACCTTTTACCAATTAATTTAATTTACTTCAGTACAAATCCCATTTCCCCTTAGGAATCGTCCACACTCCCTTTCTCTTTAGCTGACTGTTTGGTACAAAGAAATACTACTGGTGGCATGTCTCTCTCGAGTTTTATATATGCATTGAGGAATCGCGACATACTCCACCATATCATTTCCTACTCACAACAACAACAATAACATTGCTATTGTTATGGAACACAGATTTCCCTCATGTGTGCTCACTCACTTCATACACAAGCAATTCGTGCACGTGTGCAGTAATAATATATGAATTAAACACAGCGAAACCGTAAACTTTGTCTGGATATGCTTTGCTTATTACTGGTATTTAGTCTTCTTATAAAACAACTTGTATTTAAATTCTACAATCTTGTTTTCTTCTCCATTGCTAGTTTTGTTGCTTTGCAAGTAGTCAATTCATATTCATAGGTAAATGAGATAATCCTCGAGGGTTACATTTGTTACAGTCTGTTTTGCTTTGTTGCTCATGTGTGCTTACCTTAGTTTACGATTAGAGAAACCATGCCACAGACACATGTATAAATTTGGAGGACACGATAGCATGATGTCACTTTACACTTACATTAAATTTGTGCCTTTTATTTTTAGTATCTTCTCATGTGTACAAAGCTATGGCTTGTTGTCAACATCCACTTTTATTACTCCTTTCTATTGTCCTACTTCTAAATGACTTAACTTAAATGACAATCAAAGTTTTATTTTTAAAGTTCTCCTATAAACGTTCACCTACAACCACTTTCTGTTTCGTGGATACTTGAAATTTGAGGTACTGACATAAGAGGGAAAGCAAGAAGAAACGAGGGTATTTGTTAATGGGGAGAGGAGCCAATCGTGTGGTCGTATTCGAAACGAATGAAAAGCCAAGCCACGTGCTACTTTCCCATAGCACATACAAATTTTAGTGTGAGAAAGTGGCTACACGCATGCTAATCCAATCCTGCTTTCTCAACTTTCAACTTTATCATTCTTTCCCTATTGTTCTTATTTTTCAGTTAAATATTTGATTTTTACCTACTTGCAATTTGTAGAGACTGGAATGTATAAAAACAGGATATATCATGATGAGAAAAGAGAGAAACTAATACAGAACATACATAATATATTTCTGTCTGAAAGCCCTACCAATTGTAATTCCGCCAAGCAATTTGCAAAACGAGTAGAAACAACTTACAAAAATGGTACAAGTTTAAGCTCTTGGTTCTTCCCGTAATTGCGTGTTATTATGCATTTGCAAAATAGAGTTTTACTTTCCCCGAGAAAGAGAGAAAGTATGACGATGATGTTGGTTCAACTGGAACAACGCTAATAATCGTAATGACGATGACGATAACAATGATGAAGGTAGTCGTTTTTGTGAGCACTGCTTATTATTGCTACTGATGGTTGTTTTCTATGGGTGTCTACGGAATTGCATACATTTCTCATAGGTTTTGGGCATCGTTCGTGGTCTCGGTGAACTGCGAAATTCAAATTTCATCCTTCTCATTCTTTTTATTGGCTTTTTTGTGAGATTGGTAGTAGAAGCTTCCTATTTTTCTTCCTCTGTTGAAATAAAAGAACCTGGTACATAAAATCTGAGTATATACATAGATGTAAATTTATATTAAAAATTGTATGTACCCCCATGCTCAATTAATTTGTAGCAGCTTCAAATGATACCGGGTAAATATTTGAAATTTACTTTTCCGCAAAACTTCTTTCTGCTTATTTTGTTGTCGTGCATTGTGTTTTTCACATTCGAAGAAGTGCACAACATTCAACAATAATGAGGTTTTTGAAATGGAGGCGTGCATTCCGAGATTGAGTCATCGTACAATTATCATTAATGCTGCTAACAAAGTTTATACATCATAAAATAGTTCTATTCCAAAGGCTTACTATATGCTAGCTTCAAAAATGTAATATTATGAATGTTATACATACTAAAAGTATACCAGTACATGTCATTGACCGTTCTACATAATAATTTGTGATAGATTCACGCATCTAGATGCAATATATCTGGATATAATTACTTGTTTGTGAATCCTTTTTTGTAGAGATAATATTGTAAGTTAAAAAGGTTAGGTTAGCTTTCTCATACTTTCTATTGGAACGAGATCATACAGGCATGGCAAACTAGCAAATACCCAACAGACCACCATTATATACGTGGGATCTGAACGCAGAAGATGAAATGCACCTAGTTATTCGCTTGCTCGAAAGACCACCAATGTCAGCTTCGCATTAAAAGCATACGTATAGTAAAACCATTGGAACACTCCTTATTACAAATATCCTCTTAGTTTTAAGTCTTTTACCTTATATCAAATAAGTACGCATGCATAAAGCATATCAACCGTATCTTGTTTCTTCAGGTCTACAAAGTGAAAACTTTCTACTCGCCAGAATTTTGCCAAAAGTATAATTTACCAACCACATGCATTTAATTATTGTACATGCACATCTCAGGGTTGTAATCTCAAGCTTGTTGTACTTTCAATGCGTATAAGAAACTTTTCGCATTTACTGCCAAGTTTTCATTCGCTACAACATTGCAATAGATGAATGCTTGAATAATTCAATGAAGTTGGCCTACGCACACTTTATGAGGCGCCTCGACCTCCTTCAACGTATCGGCTGTTGGATATTTTCATCTTAAAAAATGAAAGAGATGGATGATCAATACCCCTCCTCCACATACCTCTTGAATCCTAGAGTAATTCCAAGACTAAATCCAAGAAAGAATTCAAATAGAACGTTGAAAGTTAAATGACAATTTTCATTTGTCACTGAAGAGGTAAGATTGGCGGTAATAAATCAATCAATTCAGAACGTAGTCAAGACATACAATAATGCTAACGTTTTGGCATGCAAACTTACAAAATTTGCTCCGCCAAGCATGCGGGAACAAGCAAGCTTCTTCTCGGTATTAACATACAATGTCATATATTTCCTGCTCTCATCTTCTCCAAAAGCTGCATGGCTAATAATTAATGGCTCATTTCTTTTAACCGTCGCTCAGTAGAGTAGTTGCGCACAGGACTCTAGATATAGTGCTAATGTTGTTGCTTCCCATTTTCCCATGCTATGCTATGTGATGGTACATCATACAAAGAAATGTTTATAACCAATTTACAATGATATGTGAGTATGGCACCCATACTACATAATTGAGACCATCCATCATTCCTTTCACGTGTTTCATACATTACTCAAATATATCACACATACACACCATACTATCTCCATAATGCATAAGATATGCATACTTTCGAGTACACGAAATATTTCTCTCTTTCTCCCACGCCAGTTATAGGGAAGAAAGTAGGAGACGGAGAGAATTTTAAACCATTTTCCTTTCACTAATAGAAACATAACTTTTTACCAGGGTTTTAAAATTTCCGGTAAAATGATAATAATGGCAGCCCACATATTTTCCTATCATTACACGTTCCTTCTTCTTCCTCAACTTTACAGAAATGAGCTAAGAAACGAAACATTCAAGTTAGTTTGGCGTCTGTCTTGGATATCGAAATAATATTAAACCGAATAGGTTATATGGTAAAGTAATAAAAATTGCACTGATTACTGGTATATTATCGTTGTACAAGCAAGAGCCAGAGTTTTTAAAGTGTACAAACGCAAGTTAGAATATTATATTTAAATTGGTGATTTATACATCACAGAGATTTATACATCACAGAGATTTATACATCACAGAGATTTATACATCACAGAGATTGAAGACACGTTATTATATTTTCAATGCTTAAATTCCGTGATTCCCTACCTAAATTTACTCATACCAACTTGCATTTACAAAATAATAAATAAAAGATGTAAGAAAGATGAGTGTAGTAGGATTTTAATAATGTAGAGCATACAACGCAAAATTAAAAAATTGTCATTTCTGAGCTGACTCAACTTCAATCGTGGACTTGCATACGTGCTAATTTTAAGAAACAAGATCAAGATGTTATATGGGTACTACAAAGCAGATGTAACATTACTGATATTTGTATGTACTTAGATTTTTATACCTCCAGAAGATAATATCAAGTTCTCAATACATTTTATTCCTTCATTAAATTTACGGTAATTCATAAAATTTTACAATATTCCCATCGTACAATATTCATGTCTTATAAACAAACTTGTTGAAAATTAAAGTAGTTAGTTAGGTAATATTAAATTTGGTTGTGAAGATACTGTAGTAGAAAGATTGTAAATACCATACAAAACCAAATAAAAATTCTAGTTACTTCCTTCCCACTAATCTAAGCTGTTGGCTTATTTCCCTGTCAGTAGATATAAGCTTTGTATGAAATCCAAAATGTTTTTGTTGGAACAGTTGCAATTCCAGAAACCAAAACCAATCCCAATAGTAAGAACTTGCACTTGCATTAACTTGAATTTCCTCGTTAAAGCCTCCAATTTCTTCAGCAAATTTGTACGCAGTCAAAATTAGCGTTTCAACACCAGAGTTGCTAGCTCGAACACTACGTTTCGAGAGTGGGACGGTGACCAGTGTCTTGACTGTTCTATTTTCCATGGGTATTTTACGCACCGTAATCTCATCAATTTTCAACGTAGCATGTTGTCTAGCGTCCAATCGATTTCCTGTAAGGTATTCAATCCCATTGTATACAAAACTGGATCCTTCAGCAGAAATTTGAAAAATGCGGGCGATTACAGTGTCACTCCTAACATTCTCTGTTGAATTAGCGTAGTGAAAAGTTCTCAAGTCCTCTGGAAAATTACTGATATCAACCTCCTGGTTCACCGGAACTAATTTTAACTCAATTTCGCGGAGCAAAGCTTGAAGTTTTTGCACTGTTAGGGTTCCTAGCGGAGACGAGGAAACACATACGTGTACTCTCTTTTGAGCACAGTGCCCTTCAATTTGGATATAATAGATGCACGCTGTCTTCATTTCAATCGCATCTTCCTTGGTAGCAGCAAACTTTGCCATGCATATTTTAATGCTGTCGTAGTTGGTAGGATGTCCGAAATCCTCCAAGCGAGCGTTAAAGTTTTCAGCGTTAACACTCGCACCTCCCCTTTTTCTATTTTTTGAAATCTGTATGACGAAAACGTTTCTCAATTCAGGGCTTCCGTAATAAATTGGTCGAAGAATATAAACCGTATATCCCAATCCATGATCCTCACAGTTTGGGCAGTGTTTCGTGAAAATTTTGTTGCACTCGAATCCGCGAAACAGATTAGGACAAACTGTTTTCACTTCTGGACTAGTCGCTTTCTTTTTATATTCTAGCAGCTTTACGAGAGTACAATTGTTGGCGTCTGTTTCAAGGAATAGTTCACTCATTTCTCCATGCACGTATGCCCTACGATTTTCAAATTTAGACAAATTCGTGCAAAATAACTCGAACCTCTCCTCGGATAGCTGGTGGATATAGTCCACTTCAGATAGTTCTAATATCATCGCTATGACCCGTGACTCCCTTTGACGCGGTCCATGGAATGGGCAATATTCTGAATTACGAGTGACGGGATTTAAACAAGACATTGAAAATGTCGATTCACCGGAACAGAATTTCTTCCAATTACCTTCGTCTACAAATCTGTAGATTGGAATTTCTTCGACAGGGTCCCACCCCAAGGCAGCAAATTTCGTCGAGAAAACTTTAACCTTTAAAGAATCGCATAAGATCGAAACTTGGTCTGGCCATAACCTTTCAACGTCCACCAAAGGATGACGCCGCCTTCCTGTGTTTACGGCACTGCCTATAATAATATGACGAATCAAGTCTTCAAGTACGCATTTCCTCCCGTGGTAATCGTGAGGAGTCGGGCCGACTTCATTATGAAATTCAGCAACCAAGATCCGTTTTTCTTCTTCTAGGGCATTTCTATCCTTCCCATCATCGGCATCATCCTCCTCCATGCACATTTCCATATGATGGCGACAAAATATTTTCTTCTTTTCTGACAGTTCGCAACATCCGTTTCTGATGCAAAAATTTACCTTGAGTGCCTTCTTCGGAATAACAGCCAGGAGCTCATAATTCTTGGTGTCATAATGCAAATAAATACTATCGTCGTATTGATTCTCCTCCCGCCATTCATGTACCCCAACTGGCGAGTGTACTAAGTAAAAATTTCCTGTATTTTCCAGCCGATTCTTGATTGCATCAGGTTGATCAAGGCCACACTTCTCAAGTCTCTCCTGTGACAATTTTCTGACTTTATCCCCCTCAGTCCCTTCCAAATAAGCACACCGTGCTGCCAAAAAACTGACCGCGGCTGTATCCAAATTTTCCATTTTATAACGACTTCGCGTTTCTACTTTCTACTGTGATCTGTAACGTGTAAAGATTGTTTGGATTCGTGTAAGCTTGATTTCAATTCAATACGATAATCATTTTCACGTATTCATTTCCAAAATAGTAATTAAATGCTGACAAAAATCACCTTTATTATAGGCTTTTTTTCTGATCGCTTTTCTCACACCAAAATACAGAAGTCTTATATGGGGTTGCTATGGCTGTTAACATTCATAAAATAAGACATTCTATAAAAAATCCACTATTAACTTTTAGTATATTAACATGTCTAAGAGCAGCAAAGTTAAAACTTTATGAAGATTTACCCTTTATGAAGAACAGCACCAAAAGCGTCAACACACACACAAGAGCAAACACTACCACTACTAAGGAAGACTGATGAGGTTCCTGTCTGTAAATTAAATATTATTATTCATATTAATCCTTCCATTCCATTTGTGATGGAATTGTGTGCAAATTATCAAGTGCCTGTGATAGCTATTACTTTCTGAGAATGATGGCGGGGGTTATGCAAATGTCTAACTTTGGAACAAGAGCGATTTTTTAATTCTGATTTTGCAATGGGTTAGTGATGACCTAAGCTTGGATGATTTCGAAGATGAGCGTTAACGGACAGCGGAAGCCGTAACAAATCGTTATTTTTTATCTTTTATCTTTCATGCTTACCACATTTTTACTCTCCTGACTAAACATAAGTGAATTTTTACAAAGGACTGCAAGTTACTTTAACTTTCATGTATTCCAAGATGATCAACGATTAACGAAATCGTTGCAACGACTTGTTTTTTATTTTGAACATAGGGCACGTGGGTACTCATTCGAAATATTTCGATGTATTTAATTTTTATATACGATACGATTTGTTTGCAAAATCTAGCGTGTCAGAATGTAAATGCACTCGTATTATCCTAAACACGCGTTTTACCATCGATAAAACCACAATCACGCGATGATGACAATATTTGATTACCAAAATGCTCCTAAGCGAATTCTCAGATAAGAACATTGGGCGTTTTTTAAAGAAGTAATTTACATTCCTCGTTTACAATTTGTACCCTAAAAAATAATGCAGTTTTATAAGCATTTGTTTCAACACTTTTCTCCTACTACCACTCAACCGAAGACACCACAGTATGTTTTCACTCATATATAAAATTTACGATTTAAGTTATTACTCACACCTTATAAAAATCACTAATTAAAGTAGACTATAGTTTTGAAATTAAGGAAATATTCAGAAGACTTACCTATTTAACAGCACCAAAATACACACACACCAGTAGTACTAGAGAATAGTCCAAATAACAAAAAAATACGAGAGAGAGCTTTTCAAATTTTCAGATTTCAGAGAAACTCCTAAATTTTAGAAATATGACGGGCTCGTTCCCTCTCAAATATTTAAGTTTCGGATTCAAATGACAATATATAAACGTAAGATTCGACGTTTGACAAAGTCTTTAAAAACTGCGAAACAAGAGAAGACCGATAGAGCACACGACCCCGGTGCCGCTGAACATAGAATGGTGAAAGTTACAGGACAACGCTTTGGAAACATAAAACAATTTCGTGCATGAAATCGTGAGCTCGTTGGCATGAAGTAAATAGGTCAGGGGCAAAACAGAAAAATGTATGAAATTTTAAGCCTTATTTCTTTTGTGATGGATGATTTGTAGTGACAGATGGGCGTCAGGGTCCTACCGAGGTAATCTTGTTTTGTTCACGGACCTAACACGACTGCTTTTGGGGGAAATACGAGCGAATTCTGGAAAACGACTTATTATACGTAAAATATGCTTGTGTCTATGGTGATTACGTGGTAGCATCGGAGTTCCCAATTTAATTTTTATTAACATTTATCCTGTGAAATCTACAATATACCATCCTTTGACTATGGGACATGAGATGACCTAGGCTTTCTCCTCTCCACTTCCTTCATTTGTCTCGTAGTTAATATTATTCCAAAGTATCTGCCTATTATACGTCTTATTACGTCTTACTAAACATATTCCACAGAAGAGAAATCCGATATTTTCATATGACATGAAGAATATAATTCGTTTACAAGAATAATTCATATGATTTTTCTAGTTATGTTTAGAATGTTTAGAATTTCTCATAATACGTCGTCCCATACACTCAATGACAAAAAGAAGAAAACCAAAATTATCTATTGATACGGACAAGGAGAAACACAAGGACACTGTGTAATTTATCGGTCTTAAATACTTCAAATCAAGGCAATGCAGCTGTCACTCCGCACTCCAGGGCATATAAAAAACACACTACTACTTTCACTTCCATGTATATACACTCATTACAGTTCAAGTTCAAGTTCATATAGTGAATTCACTCACCGCTGCAATATCTATTACATTAACCCTAACCGAAACCTTTGTCAACTACTACCAGCTACAGGTCATAATCGTTCCATCAATCACACTTTAGAAATGGTAAAGCAACAAAAGTTATTAGCGCATTGTCATTATTTCTTCCAATATTGCTCTCAGTCTTCTTTATATTCGATCTGATTTACATAATTAGTAGGTGCGGTTATGACAGAGGAAACAAACTAGAAGACGACATGAAATTATTTATATTTACCTGATAATATTGTTTCTGTATAAAGAGCTAACATGCAACGTTCGTCTTCGTCTACCATCTACTTCTTGTGATGACGCCATAAAAACTATTTACTTACTACACTCTATCCCCAAGTAAAATTCATTGTGTAATTTAGAGACATTTAGTGGCCCGTCTGGGCCCACCTCATATCACATTAGAGCATGACCCTTTAAATTGACCAAATTTGACGAAATTTGACGAAAAGAATTTACCATTCAATTTAATATAACATCTTCAATGGAAAAACTAGCGATTTCTTAATGTATGCAAATGTGTGAGTGAACCAAAAAGAAGCAATTTTCTCATGTGTTGTGGCACGAGCCCTAGCTGGGACACGTTTTAAAATAGAGTAAAATAGAATCCGTCATCTGATCACGTCTCCTGAAATTTTGAAGCTGTAGAGATGCTTTGCTTTGTTTGACTCTGATGATGATGGCGCTGTTGCCAGTCAGAATTTTATTTGTATGAAAATATTTTGGGTATAAAGATTTATGAAATTAGATTTGCCTTTCTCGCAGACAAAGTTTTACAATTCATAAAATTAGCACATGTCTGTTCTTGCTTGCTGACGAGAAAAATCATTGAAAACAAAATAAACCCCCACTGAACCATGAAATTTCATAACATTTTCTTATACACACAAACTGCTATTTGCCAGTATTTGCATCAATTGCCATAAATGATTCTCAATTTACCCTACTAGACTGCTTTCGTTCTTTGCAATCATCAGAATCATATTCGGGTACACAATTGTTGGTCACGTAGTGGAGTAAAGTTAAAGTTCAGGTTTTGTTCTACTTTCTTACGGAGGTTTTCTCTATATTGAACGTATCGCATAAGCATAAAATAAGCTGCATCAATTATTGATATGACATTATTCTTAACCGACTCCATGATAGAAATATAAGAGCAACTGCTTCCTACTGATCACGATTTGATATCAATTACAATATAAAACTTGCTACTCGTTTAAATATCATCGAGTACTCGGAAACGTTGCCTTAGTTTGTTTATTGCTTACTCACGAGAATTCGTTTGTCAATTGATATATACAAAATATGTATGTGAACACAATATCATTTAGAAAACAATTTGAGAACATTAACTTAATAAGATAAAAGTTAAAGGGAAGGGATTTTTCGTCACTATCTACTTGCGGATTAATTGCCATAAAAAATCATGAATTATTTTTTCAAATATATTTTTCATGTTTTTGAGTATTGGTGTGACTGCATAAGTCACGCCCAGTCATTCAATTAGGTGACAAAAGAAGTTTCCTTCTTTGGCAGTGTTCTGTATTACAAATGAGTTTTGATAATCTATTTTGTTGTTTCAAAACGTGCAAAGGGAAATGCTTAGCTTCATAAGGGAAATATCTTGTAAAATGCTATGTCAAATTCATGGTTGGTTTTAATGCAGTATTGTTCGATCTAATTTTCATTATCAAAACAGAAGACAAAACTTCGTTAGCATATGACAAGTAGTATGCTTTTGACTATTCCAAGCGGTCATGTGAAATTTTTCATGGACTACGTTTTCAGGCTTATGGTTGTCCCAGCCTTCCCAACAAACTATTCTAATAAAAGTTACGCTAGGTTATAAAAGCTATTATTCAGGCTAGCAAATAAGACATAAAATGTTGGATACATGATATATGAATATTTGAAAGCACTTAGAAGTTGTGTGTATACAAAACAATATACTTACAAATACGTTTGTTCCCGAATAAGCACAGAGAATATGCGATCCAATGCAAAAGTTTGCTTGTTTCATTTAAAACTTCAAACCACATAATACCTAGTCAGATGTTTGCATATAAGGTGTGACTTTTGGTTTCTAGCCTATTTAGGTCACTTCTGCAGTTTCAAATGAACGTCTACTCACCAATTGGCATGAACAAACGTATTTATACACGCATTCTTCTATCATGAGCAGTTCTTGTTCATCTTCAGCCATTTATTACAAAAGTATGCATTCTCACATTGCGTATTAGTCAAATTCATTTGTAATACTGAACACTGCCAAAGAAGGAAACCTCTTTTGTCACCTAATTGAATAATTTGCATGACTGTGTGTGACTTATGCAGTCAAAAACATGAAAAATATATTTGAAAAAATAATTCATGTTTTTTTAGTTGTAATCGCACCAAAACAGTGGCAAAAGCCTCAAGTGAAACGCCACTAGAAAAATCGTCCAAATAGTCACGTGTACATTTTAGATAGTGACGAAAAACTTTTTTTCCAAAGTTAAATTAAAATAAATAAAGTACGTATAGCCTACACTAATACACTGTTAAAACTGTACTAAGTTAACGTTTTAAAAAATACAGTAAATAATCACACAACTCACGCATGTACTAGCCTGTGCTGGTAGAAAATTTCACTTCATGTAAACCTTAAAGCTTTAAAGCACGAAGTTCGTCTCGTGTTGGATATTTAAGACCAAAACGTTTGGGACCAAACCAAGACAGCCTCATCACAATTTATAAATCGACAGTTTAGCTTGAGCTCTCTTGATATCCTCTCTCTTGTTGTATTTTTGCAAGTGCGGAATGTACGGCTTATTACCTACAAATCAAAAAATTCCTATCCCTAGTCCTATTTAGCAAGGCAGGTTGTGAGTATATGTATGTCTGATTTAATTTCTGTTTCCAGAGTGTTAGGGAAGCATTGTAATTTGTCGCTGGGATGATAAGAGGGAATAGAACTCGCTGAGTTACTAATGCTTGAGTTCCCATCCACTATGCCATTCGTCGACAGTGAGGTCAAGCGTGAACCATTTGAACTCTACCAAGGTGAGGGTACTATAGTTATGGGGGTAGCGTTTCCTTAGGAATACTACAATTGCGTCAGTGACAACGACATTAGAGCAGAGAAGCTTTCTGGTCACGAAATAACGGTAAATATTAAAGCACTATCTTTATCTAGAGGAGAATACGGAAAAAAAAGCATGATGTCCCATGCTAACGTTGACCCAATCCCCAAATCTTCGCTTTCTGCAGTTGACAAATAGTTGTCCAAAGTTATGTTCTCATCCAGGATATAGTTGATATCAGCAGAAATATAAGACTGTTCTGGCGATGAAGGACTCATGTCTAGCTGTGTTGTTGCTAATCTATCATTGAATACATCAAGACGGTCATTCTAATGAACAAAGTAATATGGAAATTGGGTAGTTCACGCTTTTGTCAATCAACTAACACCGCATCACAATTATTTAATATCAATTTTACCACATAAAAATACTAATATCGATGTCATTGTTACCTGCATGGGACTAGCGGGTGATACAACTGCTGAACAGCATGACAAAGTGTCAGTCAATAAATTACTCAGGTTTCCTCCTGAAACTTCCATGGAACTCCATGGTGAAGTTGACACTGTTGACAGTAGCGACTCGGAACTGTAGAGACTTTCTGTATTGTTATGATAAGAAAAAACCATAACCATTATATTAAAAATGGTTTATAATTTAATACGATCAATTAATTCTGATCACATGAAATATTGGAAATAAATTTAATAATTTGTCCGGTGATACATGTATATTACAAGTAAATCGTAATTTCATATTATCATTTCTTTATCCAGCACGTCATGTGTAGCACCGGCTGGACAAAGATAAGCTGGAATTTGGAATGCATGCTCAAGTTCTTCAACGAACATTGACAAGTTGACATTGCAGTAGGACGATACGCGATAAATGACTCATTAGATTTAGAAAACTATATTTTTTGGAATTCAATATTATCCTCATACTTTGCCAATTATGTATATGATTTTACTGCCACTGCACTAATTTTATGCTTGGCAGTTTCCATACCATGCGCTAACCTCGCCTTTTCTTTAAAATTTCTTTCTCATTTAAAACTGTATCTGCTAATTAATATCGTAATTTCAAATATTTTCTATGTCTAACAGTACTAATAAAATGCATTTTGTAGGTTTTGCTAGTCCTTTATACTTACCTGGAGCGAAGTCTGATGGGTTGGAATTATACGAACCCGAAACCATTGAAGTAAGGTAACAATCATCCACCATTGCCCGAAAATCGCTTTGATCAAACGAGCTCACTGGGTTGAATAGTCCATCCAGAAAATCCTCACTTTTTGAATGTTGAAGCACGAGAATGTTAGCAGTGTCCTCAGGTGTGAGTGTCATTGTGAACCGAACCTATTTTAACTAAAAATAGCAAAAATCGATCAAGTCCTCAAATCACAAAGTACATAATATTTAAAGTGTATCCAAAAATTTAAGGCTATGCAAGTGTTCCCAGACTTGTAGGCTGAGTCACCCCAGACAAGCCATGTCACACCGATAGTGAAATGATGACCAAACAATGATCGAATTCCGTTCCTTATTAACAAACATCATAAACTGATAATTAAACGAACACATTTAACGACTCATTATAGTAATAAACGCATATTAAAATCCCTATGCATTCTTTTATGCAATCAAGTAAGATTCAGCGCAACTGACTTAAATACTGATTCAAAGAATAAAGACAACAATGAAAATTAAGAAGGAACTTACGGGTTAGGATATTGTAGTTGTACAACGTGAGATTTAATTTCATTATGGATGCCTAACTGCATCTTTTTTAACTTTAAACAGCCGTAATAGACGCAATTGATGTGGAATGTATGCATTCAATTTACTTTAGCAGGACTTGTATATCCAGATCATTTTACTAGACTAAAAATCAGACGTCAGTTCTATGCGGACGCTCATGAAATACTGAGCACAAGTCGGAGGAAACCATTGTATCAATTCGGCTCAGAATTAGCATCTCACCAAACGATACTAATCTTACATTCGACCAAGTGTGTAGGTGCCGCACTACATAATATTGCAGAGTTGCTAGCATCAATTGATACAACCTCCATCAGCTAATGATGCTAAAGTTTGACATGATGACATTGAAATGCTTATCGTTTTTGATTTGATGAAATGGTTGAGCATTAGATATCAACGTATGAATTACGTCCTCTTAGTTCCGGGAAACACACACAGAACCTCATACAATACTCATCCAGCCACAATATGAGACTATTATATTCAATTCATCCGTACCATCCACACATTAAAATGAATTTTCTATTTATTTGAACGATGTAGTGGAACAATGATATAATAATGTTTCAATGAGTAGCTCATTGACAATTGGTTTAATAGGATGGAGTAATTGAGTGGCAGACGATGTCAAGTATTAAAAATACAAAAAAGGCCGCGATAAATGCAATGTATTTTGTCATTATTGTCATTCTATATTTAAAATAGGCACTATATATATAAAATATATAAGAACGACGAGTAAGAGGAGTACAAACATTTTCTATACATATCATCCTGGATTTTATTTCACTCACAATCCAATATAATGAACCATAACAGGCAGGTATAGTTTGGAGTGGCGGACGGGTGATATATGTATACTCTGCACTAGCAATCACAATCAAGATTCTTACACTTCTCAACTTCAATAAGAGTGTCTATTATTTACTTATTTCGCTAAAGATAATGAGTGATGCGGAGAAAGATAGATAGGCTATGAACGCACTGCTTGGCGTCTATTCAAGGCACGCGCAAACACAATTCAACTACCCTTCCCATTTCCATCTCATTGTTAGCAGCGGACACAAAAACTATTATTTTTCCGTTTAGGTCTTTCATATATCCAGTTGAAATTGTTTTCTTCATTAAATCCCATAAAACACACTGAAAAATACGAGAGAATGTTAGAATGCATGACTGTGACTCAGTTCTTTATCATTTGTATACATCATCCACGAAGATACGTTAAAACTGAAATCGCTTTATAAGACGATAGAGTTTTCATTGACTCTATATTGCAGCTTTCTTCCGGAAGCACGTTTAATAGATTAGTATGTATAATGGGAACAGTCTTTTCAGAACAGAACTTTTCACATAAACTTTTTAGACTGAATGACTTCGAGAAGAACAGCATTCATTTTCAATTCCCCATAAACCATACTGAATATTTCGTCTAAATTTTATAGCTTTTGCTATATTGCAGAATGTATTTCATTGCGTTTCTGATCAACATCTCGTTGTTCCAGTTCCAACTAATATTAATTTCCAGTCTGGTTTGGTTTGGTTTCTTTGACAATCACCAATTTGTGTAAGTCCCCTAAATACTGTTCCAACTGCCCGGATTGAAACTATTCTTTGCGAACGTAAACAGATACAAAATGTATTCAAACCCTTCAAAGATAAGTAGAATATCCATTGCCACCTAACATCATATTTTAAAAATTAGCTTCTTAAGGAATTGTTACCTCACAAAGACTTTAATTGTAATGGAAAATATGTTATGCATTCCTTTTGTAGATATAAAAAATTCTGTTGATTTGTAATCCGGCATTTTGGAATAATTAATCCAAATCCCACGCATATCCTCAATTAATCCCAATCCCAAATCTTTATTCCAACTTTTGATCCAGTTAAGTAATGTAGTTTGAATATTATAATAATATTTTAACTTTCAACCTTCACAAGCAATTTGAGCCAAGGTGATTACACTAGCTTGCAATCCAGTGTCCTTACACTTATCCAGGACGTGTACAATACATCATATAATGCAGATAGATATTATGCATGTTATTCGCGCACGCAAGTTTCAACAGAATGATAGCAGATGAAAGGCGGAAGTATGTAGTATTTACAATAATGGAATAATGGAATAATGGAATAATGGAATAATGGAATAATGGAAGACAAAAAAACTGAGATGAAATCACGTTAAGACTAGTGGCCTCTCCAATACAAGTAGTTCACATTTCAATTTCATTTAACACTCATTTTGTGCCCACTACATACTAGATCCATTACCCACATGGTATGTAATTCAAATACTACATTATTATTGCATATTCGTTTTTAGAAAGTGATATTACGATAATCATCATATCATTCGCTACAAGAAGCTGCTGAACTTTGCCAAGTATAGAGAGCTGGAGAAAGGGAAACATAAAAACATGGAGAACTGGATACCTGCCCACCACCACCAACGTAATAATATCACTCGCTCTCTCTCTTTCCCTCTGCATTTTTGCTTTTACTTTATCCGACTGTCTCACGACACGGAAGCACGAAACAAACGCGTAAGAAAGTCTGCTTTATGTATGCACATCTGGACAACACGTAATGAGCCAGCTTGCTTTTTCGTTTCTTTTCTGTCTCCTTTTACGGTCGGAACTTTACCCTCCGTCGTCCGTTTCTTCCTTATTAATATACATACACGCAAAAGCAGGTAAAGCATTTTCCAAGGATAAATGCGTTCTTAAGACCATACCAAACGAATACACACACATATAGACGCAAAAAGTGCACAAAACTACGCCATACGCCACCACCACGTCCCACTATTTCATAATAAGGCATTTCATAATATTGAATGCTTAATAATATTAAAAATAGGCGCAATGCTTTGTGAATATGGGTATGTATTGTATGAGAGTGTGTCATGTCTAGGTATGCATATTATTGTATTTTCCTAAAGAGATGACGACTAAAATGACACAGAAAGAAGAGAGTGTTTCAAAAAAACACCATCTCATCTCGCATCATCTCCGACGACTTCTTTCAATCCTGAATAATGATACAGAACCTTCAAGCAAAAATTCAACTCAGCTTCTTACCTCAAAAATAACTTTCTTGGGTTTCACTAGGTTTTTGGTGGCAGTGGCAGTGAGTGCTGTAGTGGTATTTAGTTCTTTCTTGAAGAAGCTTTATTATGTATTGTCCCGACGGAACAATACAAAACAGCAAAATGGGTCCCCCTTCCAATAGTTTTATGTTACATACATACCTCATTATTTCACTCTTTTCTGTAGTCTCTAGAAGTATATTATTCAAGCGTTACTATGTTTATATTTTGAATGTTAAGTATTTTTATTTTTCAATTTATTTTATTTATGATAGTGAAACATGGAAGGGTGAAATTTGAGAAGAAAGTTTGCTTACATTTCCGCTTCTCTCCCTTCTCTTACAATACATTGACTGTGGAGACAAGTGCATCTCTCTTGGTTTGGCCTTTTGTTGGATAGCTAGTCAAGCTCAGGTGTGGTTGTTGGTAAGTGGTTTTCCACTCGCTCTAATGCATGTTTGCTAGAGGAAATTAAAGGTGATAAGAATGATGATGAAAATAAATACGATGTACTACAAAGGAAGAGTCATTCAGCCAGAAGGAGATTAATTGAGTATAACAGAAGAGAGCACAAAGGTGGAGTGAAGTTTAAGTGGGTGCTTAAAAGTAGCATGATCATGATTATGTTGAGATGATGTAAGGGAAGTACAGACGGAGAAGCTACATATGTTTCAGTTGAATAGTTTCAAGAAGTGAAGTAGCGTGATTGTGAATCACATTGAAACTCATGGGTTTTATTATAATCTTCTCACGTTTGCAATAAATGTATCATTCACTTAAATGTGTTCAAGCTGGTTTCTTCGTGAGACGCACATTAGACGGCAACGATATCATAGAACAAAATGGAACCCTTCATAACACTACTAGATATTATACAACTTTGATTTTTAAACGTCGAAATACGCTGGTTTATTAGAGCAAACAGCTAGAACAACATCTGCCAAATGGCATTTTATCAAGCTGGTCGCCTAATAATCAGAGTAATTAAAATTTTAATTTACATTTTTAGATTTTTCATCTCCACCTGACCACAAAACACAAGAAAAAAATAATGATGTTTTACCTACAATTGACCGTTTTCCATTTTTTCTTATTACAAAAATTCAATTTAAAAGTAACCCATAAGTCTTCCGTATGTCCTATGTTGTTTTTGCTATAAACAACGTTCGCAAAAACAATTCAATAAAATTCATAAATCCGCAAAATCCACAAGCAATAACTGAATTTAATGGAAGCTATGTAGAGAACTAACTAGCTGACCACCATTATCTAATTTATTTTTGAGGTGATTGTGGTAATTTTATATTTATGAGTAACGAAAACAATTTATCCGTGTGTCAGATATGATAATGCACTTTTCGCGTGCACCACTTTCAACATTAAAAGTTTTTTCTCAGCTTCGTCTTGAACGAGATGAATGTACTAGCCTTTTGTTATTGTCCACATCATCAACATCATCATTTTAATCCTCCCCCAACTCTACATTCCTTTTTCAAATTCAACTCTAACTACTGTTTGTCTGCTCTGTTACGCAAGCTCATCAACATCATTATTATTACAATTATCATTATCCTAGTTGATCGTTTAAAAAATGATGCAAGAGAGATGAAGACGCGCAAGGGAAAATGTAATACTAAAAGGATTACCACAATCGTAATAATCTCAAGACCATGCGTTTGCTTGTTAATATTAGACCGTGCAACCTTACAAAACTGATGGTATGGTTTTCTGTTACGGCTTACTGAAGCAATGTGCTGTATCTGATCGCCTCTTGAGCACGACAACAACGACAATTAGGATGACAATAATAAATAATACACATGTAATGACAGCATACATAAGGCGCTAAAAGAAGATTCTTCTTTTTAAGCTTCTCTGCCGGACATGTTCTTTAGAGTACTCCTTATTATTTACGATGTGCGTAGTAATATAAATTATAGGAAGTGTTCATTTCACCGGGAAGGAGTAATAATATTATGGCGTTTTAATAGCAAGCCGTGCATAGATAACTACGTGTAGTGCTGTGCATGTTTCACTTCAGTTTATTACTACCATGAGGGTGGTGGTGGCGGCGATGACGATAGTGTAATCATCTTATGACAAAAATACTCAAGTCATGTTGGTTTTGCGACTTTTGAAGGCATAAGTTGTGTGTAGCTAAAATATGCATTATGTAGGCAAATTCCTTTGCAGACAAATAATCTACCACCGCCACACCATAATGTAGCGCGAGTAAACTCCTGGTATCATTGTACTCTGTTTGACCACAATACACAACCAACCGTAACATAACCACTGAAAGCGTTTATACAGCATTTGTACTAAACTTTGACGCAAAATAGACATTCATATTAGATATGCATAAATGGTATTTTCCATTGAAGAAAGAGTTATACGGGAAAGGGGAGATTTTGAATGAAAACTACTAAAACATGATAACCCGTAAGCGAAAAAGCGAATGAGAATAGGTACCTTTCTTTCTCATGTTGCTATTTCACCACCACCGCCATCACTGGTTTGGTTCTTAGCCTTGTTCATATGTTCAAGATCAGTTCACTGAACGGAAAAATGATATTGACTCGTACTGAAACTCGTGATGGTCGGAGGCCTTATGTTGACTTTGCCTTTTTACATTCCCTCCACCAACTCCACCACCACCACAGGTTTTTGGGTGGTTGGTTGGATTCTAAATCACGATCATCAACATCATAGGATTTGCATTAAAATTGTGTGTAGGTACTTATGCGTCCGTGGAAGAAGGGTACATAAGTGTACTCAAGTAAGACAAGGCAGTAATGTTATTAACACTCTCCAAATCATTTGAACGTGCCCTTATGCGCAGATATTTCACTTCTACGTTTCTTGAAAGATAAAGGTTTAGATCTCAAAGACTACCGAGAGGACACGTATCTAACAAGCTGTAAGTAAGATCATAGCGATGCTGTGGTGATGACGGTGGCACGCATACGCATGGTCAGGTTGAACTAGAGAAAATTTGGTAGTCCTTTGTATGTTGCAATGCATATTGATGGCGCTACTGGTAGATGATGATGGTGTGTGGTGTGCATTACTTGACAGTGGTTTTTCAATGGATGATATTAAATAGAAAGCTGTTAACCAGAACTAACCAGAGAAAGATATAGAGCAAAGTAGAACAAAAAAGGACTGTTGCACTGCACATCGAGTGAAACACATAGCACGTTTTGCAAGGAAACAGAGATGAAGATTCTAAAGAAAAAAGTTAAAGATCACGAAACATCCGGACACGCATCAACTATGCATGCATACAATTTCTTATTTTCTTGTGAAATTGCTTAAGACAGTCGTGAGAAGGATAAAAGAAGGGGATGTTATTACTATCGTGGCCATTGTGTAGAAAAGAGAGTATATGTAATCGTACATATAACAGCACCAAGTTCACGCACAACAATAAAAAGTGGTAGCACGTAAAGTACGCATGCATACGTTATATGATTCTCTGCAGTTTCATTCCGGAATTGTGATGGTGGAAAACATGTAATACGACTTTATGTCTGCTTCTCCGATATGCTCTGAAGTTGGATCCGACTGGTTGCTGATATACTCTCACTGTTACGACTTATTCGATCAACCAGAGAGCTTGCCTCTGAGGTTACTCCGGTTTCTCTAGAGAAGCTCTCAACATCTGACCACTGTGCATTTTTATTGCCTGGTTCAAGTTTTATTTGAATTCGCATTTTCTTCTCGCTACACTTCTATTCTTTCACTTATCCTACTATTTCAGAACACCTGATGAAAGAGAACTGTAAAAAACATTTCTCCGTGAGTCTGCAAAAAAATAGCAGCACCCGTCCGCACACACCGCAATAAAATTACGCAGTTTTTTATCCTGCCATTATTAGTAGCATCGCATGTATGGTGACCACCACCGTTCCTACATTTACTTGTGAATCTTGCGAATCATCTATCTATAAGGAACCGCTAGTGACCATTCACAAAATTTAATAAGAAAGAACTCACAAAAGGAAAAGCATTATCGTTAGTAAAAATGGGAAAACCAGGCAAAACGTGAAACATTATACTGTAAAAAAGTATTATACACAAAAACGGTAACAAGGTGGACCAATACGACTCCCTGTGGTCAATATTTGGTCACAATATCAAAACCAAGTGTTGATGATGGGTGATGTGTATGCTAAATGCAATGTCAAGTTTGGTCTAGGTATTTCAACCTCTGAACGTAACTGTTCAAACACAAATTTGTTATGTTAACAATAATGTGACATTTCATAAGAGCTTGGACTTTGTTTCTTCTACTAGAAGACTTTGAATCCAAAAAAAAAATGAAATCGTAAAATTGCATTTTACCCATGAATAAAATAATTTTTCTTATTCATGTACTGCATTGTTCTGTTTTTTTGAGATGAGAGAGCAGTCGGAAATCCTACATGACCGGAAACCTTCTCCCACTCAACTTGTGTTTTCCTTACTCTCATTATAATTTCCGAGCCTTGCTTGGTATGACGATATCTGTATTACCATGCATAACAGCGGTACACATAGTACGAATGAAAACTGGTTGGGTTTCTTTCATTATGCATCTTAGCCACAGTTTAATCTTGTCTTGTCGTGTTACTTTAATATTACTTCATTTTTTAAACCATTTTCTTCATGTGCGCATAACGGAATTTCTGTAATTCGTATGTATATAACATGCATCTTACGTTAGAGGAAAGTGTTGCATTTGCATAAATTGAGCTCCGAATACTGCATGCAGAATAGTTATGCATTGTAATCCGAGTTATACCGAAATATAATAAGGATTTATAACCATGTATTTAATATCTGTAGCTTTAAGTAATTAAATTAAAAAACTCTTATAAATCACCATCTCCGTCTCTCCATTGTTCTTATTTCAAATTTATATCTTATTATTTCTCTTCGTATAAAAATATTATGATTCTTTAAGTATAATATTTCTTTAAATTTGAAATTTAAATGAATTAGTCTCATGTTTTCTTTTGTCAATACTCTCTTAAGCATCACTTATTCTCAGAAAGTTATAGACGGTTTCATCCACCCATTCGGTTTACGACTCATACGTTCCTGGTCGACTCCTTTACGAAGCACAATCACCTCATTTCATGAACGCTAATTATCTGTTTTATGATGATTAATGAAGAAGGATGACTTCATGTGTTCAATGAAAAAAAGTAGCTACCAAGGCGTAAGTAAAGTTGTCAACTATACGTTTTCTATTTTCCAATTGGAAAAGATGTCTCTAGGCTAAAAATTTGCAATGATGCAGTTTTAAACCAAGTAATGCATAGAAAATGACAGCATTTCATTCGTAGGATGACACCTGTGATGTCCCTGTGAGGCATGTGTATGTGGTAGTAATATGATTTTTCGTTTTTCAGCTTTGATCGTGTACCAATGTGTTTTATTAAATACTCATGTTTTCACTTGTTTGAAATACATTAATTTGTCGTTATGTTTTTTATTGTTTCGTGCTAAACCGCTTATTATTATGTTTGATTCATGACTAAATGAAAGTAAAAATTCAAAGAAAGGAAAAGGGTAATGTTCTCTCTTTTGTCTTTAAATTTTAAATATGCAAATGTCTAGTATTAAGCAATAAACCGTTGACAAGAAAAATGCAAGAAAATGACTAGCATAAGCCATTTCCTGTTTATTACGTTTACAAAGGAATATGTAAAAAGAAACCCCTTCCTCTTTTGATAATACAAAACATCTCAGACAATCAATAGGAATGAGGATGCAAGTTAAATTTTGTTTTATCTTTTAAAATTAATGAGATGGAGAAGAGTTCAGCTTTTCACTCGATCCTGTCAGGAATTCACCTGGATAGACTTTTGAAAATGTTGATTGAAGTTTGGTGCCAAAATTATTTACTTTTTTTTCAAATAACTTTGCATTTTATGTGATGTGAGATGGAGAACATCAATAAAATGAAGCAGCTGCATTCATTTTATAAAACACCAAGCAGTTGTAAATGTAAGTATTCCTCTATAAATATTCCAGTGGATACGATTCCTTCCGTACAAAGTTGTTGATAGGTTAGTTATAAATTCTTCAATGCGATGATTATGACCAGAGAACGAGGAAAAATGCAAGAAAAACGAGAAAATATGCATGCAAATATGCGCGAAAAATCGGCAAAATAGGACTTAAAATAGGACAAATTTCCGCAAATTTTCGCACTATTTTCTTGTAAATTCCGCAAAACATGACATAGTAGGACAATTTTTCGCCAATCTTTACTTGCAAACAAAATAAGCAAATTAGGACAAAAAACGACAAATGTTTCCGACTTCTATTATATGGAGACATTCTAAAGCATATGCATTAACAAACATGATGCGACAATACCATTCAATACGCGTAAGTCTTATGTATGCATTGATTTACGCAGGTATAATATCTAC
>JAQIXX010002489.1:0-24243 GCA_034700605.1 Willowsia nigromaculata | reverse complement strand
AGGAGGGGGTGACTTGATTCCCCTGAATTCAACGTCGTCGTCGACCCGCTTTCTGATAATAAGATTCGAATCGCTTTCGTAGCCCAAATCTCTAGATCCCAGAGCCCTACGAAGAAAGCAAAAATTTAGATTGTACAGATAATGGGGCTGCACTTTCTCCGGAAATAGAATTTAGATGTCCACAATGATACAGAAGCGAAAATTACCATTGCAGTGTAGGCTTGTGTTTTCGAATCTCTTTCGCAATAACACACGAATTTCCAGGCGTGTAATCCTCAATTCGTCCAGGCGTGAAACGAACGCCTGAGGGTGGACACGACGTAGTTGGAGACAAAATTGAATTTGGAGTAGATGGGCTCGGTGAGAAGCAATCTGTTGACTCTGAGTATCTATCCCTGAGTTTTCTCCTGTCTAAGGTAGCATATTTGTAAGCGTAAGTATCCGACTCATAACCCTCAGGTTCCGAATAGTGTCCAGCACTGTGGCCAGCAGGTTGACGAGGTCCTACATCAAACAATACACTCTCATCAAGTTTTGAGACTCGAATTTTCGTACGCCTCAAATACCTCAGCAAGTTGATTATGATTGGATTAGTCAAAATCTTATCACACATAATATTATCAACATGCGACTAACAAAATCTACCCAAGGGTCAGTAGTAATTTGGGACTATATTAGTTTGCACTCTTGAATACAGCACATGAAAGTAATTAATGTATAATTTTAAAAGATTAACTCCAGAACATTGTACTATTCTAAACGGAGGAATACCAGAAACACAAATCACCTTTGCGTTTGTACTTCACTGTCATAAAATCTGAATCCGTTGTTTTTCCGATATTATTGATCGATAACAAATTTCATGGAGGGCGTGTTTCAAGGGTCGGGGAAAGGGTGATTGGTTCGTTAAATCATCAGGAACATAAACAAAAATTACACGAACATTTTAAATAATAACAAGATCAATGTTTCAACATTTAATGTGCATTAATACAACAGCTTCATCGACTTTGGTTGGTGCAATTTAAGACGCATTCGGACTGTCAATTTAGGAAAACACTTTTGGGAGAACAAAAATGAGTGCATTGCTAACACTTTGCTGACTGAAAATCATGATTTATAAAAGCTGTGTTTGACCAACCTCTTCTCTGTGGTCTTTCCACATGCAGTGACTCATACATACGTTTGTACCATTGATGCTGTTGTTCACTCCGAATCGCCTAAAAGATTAAACAAAATAATTACTGGCTCAAGATTTTTTTTAAGCGGATTTATTCATTATGTAACAAAATGTCTTACCGGTTTTGTGGCAATTGGAACACCTTCAGGCGTTGTTGGTCCAATTCCCTCAAACTCAATTGCCCCACCTTCGGTGACACGTCCACCGTTTATTTCCCGACCTTCAAAATTTAGCCATTAAATAATTGTATGCACTTGCGTTGCGTCAAGTTATAAAAATGTAATTTTACTACCAACCTGAGGTATCGTGTGATTCTAAATTCAGCGTCAATCCACTTGCTCTGGATGCGGAATTCTCCGAGGTCCCTGTCGTCTTCCTTTCAGAACTATTTTGCTTTTCGAGGTAATGGGCACCTTTTGGTAACTGTCCTTCTGCATATAGTAAAAAGTATAAAAAATACAAAACGTTAGGACATGAGGAGAGTTGTGAAGATGCGTGAACTTGTATTGAAAACCAATATGGCAAGGAAAATGTAACGATTTACTCGTCATCATCACACCACCGAGGTCACAGGGAAAACTTCATTTCGTGAAAAATCTGAGCTTATGTACATGTAGATAATAAATAATGACACTTGATGTCAGTTTTCAGTGGAAAAGAAGGATTTTCTCAAAACTATTTTTCAGAATTCTGAAATATATATAGGGCTGCGAATATGTTCTCATCATTGGCAGTTAAAATCTTGAAGGATTGCCAATTCCATTTTGTTATTTTTACTATTCATTCCGGAAATGTCAATCATTTTTCCCTTTCCTACACAATGTTTATCATTGCGATATATTGGTTTCTTTTCATCTATTGTAGGCCACACATGTTTCTTGTTTAACTTTATTACTTCTTCACAGTCGTTTCCTTACAAAGGTTAAACTAATTTTATTTCAATAAATTTGTAAAATTCTCAAGTGGGATGTTTCTTGATTTTAAGTAGAGCATTAACAAAAGTGAGCAACGTTTCCCCAATTCACGTGCGGAGGGCTTCTACTAGCCTATTCACTATGTAAAATCTCTATGCATTTTTCACGATCTAGGTATGTGAATGCAAATTTTGCCAATAAAAATGTAATGCTTTTCAAAGTAAAAGTAATGGTAAGTTTTACCTCTGGCCTTTTGGAGTAGCGTTACTGTTGGACTTTGGTATTTTGGCAAGCTTACAGTTGACTGACTACTGCTGTTCTGATTCTGGGCTACACTTATAGATCCAGACGAAGTTTGATAAACGGAATCCGATCGACTTGAATTATCATTTTGTTCTGGACTGCTGACAATTTCTTTCTGGTAGCTAATCAAATTTTGCTCTGTCAATGACGCACATGCCGGTAGCGGGGATTGTTGCGAATTATGTTGAAATGATTTGGTAGGTAGTTGAGGAGAAGAACTAGAACGATCCTGAAAAGTCAAAAGACAAATCACTAAATATTCGGGCAAGGAATGTCAATGTAAAAGTACTGACGTAGTGTTTTGCACAAACTATTTTCACTTACTAAAGATAAGGTCCTAGGAGTCGAGCTCTTTGGAGAGCCAGGCACATTAAAGTTAACAGGCCGAAATTTCTTTTGACTTGAAGGACTAGGGGCACTTGGGGGTGTCCAAACTGGCGGAATTGATGCACCCTCTTCCAAGTTTGGCAAGTCAGTGCAACTACGACTGGCTACGTTGGTCACTTGTTGCTTTGTCGGACTAGCGGGTTGTTGTTGGGGTTCAGCGTTTGTGCTACCTGGCGCCCATACACCTGATGTAGAGTCCACACCGTGAGAAATTCAAACAAAAACAGCAACGAAACCAATTATTATTACGACAACCACAACCAACAACAGGTTTTATGAAAGCAGTTTTCATTTCCTGGACTGAAGAAGCCATGAGCACACAATGAAAACGGAAAGTAATGTAAAATCTGCAGCTTATAAAAGAATTAGTTTTTTTAGACACCTACACATACACAGAAAATGCAATTTACTCAAGCAGGTAGTAGGCTGATGAGGTCGCTTTATGGGAGAAAGACAGAGCAGACAATGGCTCCTTCCATGCGCACGCAAGTGTGTTTGCAATATTGTTGCAATTATAATATGTAACGAATTTCATGCAAAAGTTATGTTGACACGCACCACACAATACATAAATGTACAATAAACACTAGAGTGAAAGGAGTAAGCACAAAATAATGAACAATGATATTTTTGCTACATGACAAAGCACCCCTATTATCTAACTCATGCACGGAACACTGCAATTCGCCGAAATCGCTGAATGAATGACTACAAATTTTCGTTCCAAATGGAAAACGAGAGATGAGAGCATTTGGGGAATTACGTGGGGCTAAAAATGATTCAATAAAAAATGTAGCGTGTAACTGGACTACTACTGGAGAGAGCTCGTCCCATCCAATCTGTTTATTAATAGGTTTTTGGGTGTAATTCTTGCGATGAATTAAATTTCTATATTGAAAATATATGAAGTACATATCCTCCCTCGACAAGGACCTTCTCTACTTTACTTGTAGTTGGATACCTACGTCATGCAAAACGCTTGTTCATATATTATTCTCGTACTACGTAATGAATAATGACAATGCAAGCAGACTTGTAAAAATCAAAATACAATGCTATGAAGACAAAGACAGTCGCTTTGGGTGTTATATAGCCAAGGATAATTTATATTTCAGGGATTTACCAAAAGTTTTTTTATCAGCAATACAAAATACGTTTGTGTATCAAAATGACCCGTCTACGACTCTAAACATAATGAACATATACATGCGTACCTACCTACATATCGTACAGAAGAAGTTTAGTGCATATACATACTGTGCCGAATAAAATAACATAAAGCATGAGTGCGTGTAATAAAATTCATCCCTTGACTTCCGTTGCCGCAAGCCATAAAAAACAGGACATAGGTATGATTATATCAGAAACTGGATCTACCAGACTTGAATTGAAAAGCAAAAGTGTCCTAGCGAACAGCAACAAGTTGCAGGGTTAAAACTTGAATCAAACGGACAAAGGGTGTTTTCCGTATTACGTTCTAACTTGCATATAGAGCACCATTTCGTTTGTTTCTTGTGATACAATATTGTAAGAGATAAACCTGGTTTAGTAAACCTTTTTAAACACCTACGCGCCCCTTCTTCGCTATTCTTTTATTGTATGGAGCAGGTGTAAGCAGCCAGTGGCATGCTACAAAACATCAGTATTTCCAGAAGCTTGGATATCCAATATAATATCTATTATACTGGGATGCACAAATTTTTTCCCCTTCTCTGATGAGGGTAAAGAAAGGGAAAATTGTGCATGAACACGAATATCAAATGGATATTCTTCAAGAATATTTAGATGCAAATGATGTTAGTCAAAGGTGGGAGTTGGAAGATTACATGACAGATAAACATACATCATGCCTAAGTATTTTAGAAGCTTAATTCATTGGATATCGTGGGAAACTGTTTTATAGGACCTTCCGAAAAATCCATGTTGTAGCAAGTCGGAGAATGAATCGTTAGCTTAGGGTATGCTTATGCATGTGTAAAACAATGATAACTGGTACTTCATCCGTTCTATTGACAAATGTACAATATTAACTGTGTAAATATCAAGATAAAGTGATTCCCTCTTGGTGCAACAAAATTGCATTTTCAAAGTGCAAGGTTATGAAGATATTCCACTATAGGGAAAACCATAATAAGTACAATTCCACAGTTTTTGGCTTATTTCATTACAACTGTATTTTAAATCTGGATGGACTTAAAAGAGGCATTTCAATTTTCAAGAACTAACTAAGATAAACTGTTGGCACTAATTATTCTTTGATCCAAAGTTTTGGACAATGGTGTTCAGTATTCGAGTTGGTTATGACGGACTTTGTCTTGATTCTTGGCATGAATGCGCAGCGTTGTTATTGTGTACTAAGGATTTCGTAAAGACTGGCTTTTGTATTAACACTATGGTTAAATCGTATAAAACACACAAAGCGTAACAGGTGGGCGTAATTTCATTTTGGGACTTTGTTTCCGTTCCGTCCACATGCTATTTACATGCCATATTATTCTATCGAGAGTCAATGTAGGTTAGATTTTCAGACTTGATTCATGCGTGCATGCATCTCTCGTAGATTGATGGTGGATCGATGGATGTTATAAATTTACTCTTTTAGAGGCAGATGTGACTCGCAGTAAAACTATTCATAACCCATATGAACAATTTTAGGAAATAACAGGACTAGGAGTAGTAACACATATTAAAACTGTAGAGTTTCAAGATCACAATCTGCAGTGAGCTGGTACGTTTTGATAATACTTGACTAGACAGGCTGCTGGGTGGGCTGATTACAAAATACGTCATTAGCAGAAAGTAAAAGCAAATTGAAAATCTAGAAATTCGTTCTAAAATTTGTAGAGCATGTAGGTATGCAATTTGTGAATGCTTAAAGTTGAGTGCTTGTACTTCATTAGTTCTTTTGTTGATCTAACCTGCAAACGTAAGGTTATACTTTTGTTGCTGTAGATGGGACATGTTCCAATAATTGCAACAGTTTTGCACTAGTTTTACTTACGATTTCAATATAGTCCTCCATCAAATGCATGCCAAAAACTATAATCATTGCCATTCAAACATCCTTTAGCAAAATGTAGCGTCTGAGTTTGATCTCAATTGAAGTGTTTCGATTTGGCAGCTTGCTTTCTTACCTATGCCAATGTTTTGTCTGGCATCATAAATGTTATATCATGTGCTTTGATTGCTTAGTAAAGTGCCCTTTTCGAATGACTTTTACTTTGTCAAAGTTAATATTGAAAAAATAATCTTGTCATGATTTCATGTCATGCTTTATGGTAAATAGTACGTAAAATGTTTATCCTGGCAAACAAACTCTCCTGGCTTCTAGCTTAGTGTTGATTATTTCTCTACATACTCTCCACTTTTAGATTTAGGATGACCAAAATCTGAGGTAGTCGTATTGTCTGTCATTAAACATGACTTAATTCTGATCCAAAGTATTTCAAACCTGCTCATGCATTCTTAATCATGTATTGTCAAAACAAAATCATAATACCAAACACATTAGCTATAGAGTGTTCAAATATGGGGCCGCCAGTACCTGTTTCTGAAAGCAGTTTTTCAAACCAAACTGAATCAAAAGGGGGAAAATTCATGGCGCGCCCTTGAAGCAGTTTGTTTTATCTTTGTCGTCTCACATCACGCACCAATGAGCGTATTAAAACACAATAGCGACACCCTTCATCCCACCTAATTTATGCATGGGTTTTATACAAATTCAGAGCACAAACCCCGAGCAAAAGCTGTCTCAGCGAATGAAGTTTTTGTGTTAAATATGAAATGTGTTAATTGCAACAACACTCCATTATGCAATATTAGCAATATACACGACAATAGTTTAGTAGGAATATTGTAACAAATAAGCGGATCGTGAAATTAAAGCGGTAACTAAATCGCATACCAATGCGGGGCGTTTTCAGTTTCCCATGGGTTGTTCGACTGTTGTCTTGAACAGGTCGGGTATCATTATTATTGTTTAAGCGGTTAAAATTATTCTGGCCATTACCCGCAGCCTCCAAGACTGAAGATGAAGAAACAGAACTGTTCCTTTTGATGTTGGTGTTGTTGTCAGCTTTTGAAATAGCGTTAAGATAATGCTGCGCAACCGGCATGCTGCTGCCTTTCCTGTTTTGATTTTCAAGCATGAGAGCGCGATAAACTGCTTCTACTTTCTTTTTAACAAAACTGATGATATTTTGTACAATTTTTGATGACGCTTTAAACCTCCTTTGTATATTGTCACATTTTGAAAGCAAAACAAAATTAGATTGACAAAGCTTTTTGGATCACTGCACCTCTCTACTTCCATGTATTATGAAACCCATATTATTTGAGATGCAAAACATATATTTTTTCTTTAGGTTTTGTTTTAAAGGCTTGTGTTCAGTAACTATTCGGGATTAACACTGGCACCTGGGAGGTGGGAACAACACTTGAAATCAATTTTTTGGCGAAACGAATTTGATAAGCATGTAACAATTTAGTACACTAAAACACAGAAAATTGGCTTGCCGTCGGTGACGAGATAGTATACATTCGTACAGAACGTATATTCATCATCACGCGTTTATGTCAATGTCATAGAGCGGGCTTCTATTAAAACTGCTCAAGGTTTACTTAGCTCCACTTATGTGTTCTAGATGTGTCAAATTGGAAACGTTTCAACTCACACAAAATAACAAATCATCTTTTTGATTTGACTGAAATGAGTGAATGAGCGAGCCTACTACTCTTCTCTTTTGGCATGGCGAGATCCTTACGTATTTTTTCGCAAATTTCAGCTATTTAAATACCACCACCGCTAAATCCAATAATGAATACCAATATTTTTTAACTTCAAGTCTTGTCTCACAACTCAAACTTCAAATGATCTGACCCTCAATTTTAACTATGCTTTACGGTTAGGCTTGCGGAGTAAATAGTTGATACTTTTGTACATGGGGAATGCATGCTTTTTGATGAAGGTAATTTACTAATTTGCCAGTTCAAAAAATCATTATAGGTTGCCTAAATAGAACGTGGTTGGGTTTTTCGTTTTATCATGGAACTTGATGCACCAAAGAATCCACCAGAGACAAGTATGCTAGCCACTATACCACCACCCGCACAACAACACGTAGCAATGTGAAGTCATTATGGTGTCATACATCGGTTCGGTTCTGGTCTCAGTGGTCTCTCAAAACTTTTTATGACTAACACACAAAGAAACGGTAACGAAAAGAATTGGAGGGCCTATCCAACCGGAAAGAGAGACAAGTGCATGAAAGATTTTGTACAAGGAGCTATACACGCATAGCTTGTACCAATAAAATAAATACATTTACAACTGCATGGCAGTACAATGAGTTTTCTGGTTTCAGGATTGGCTCCTGTACAGTAAACACAGAAACAGACAAGGCGAAATCAGTAATCAACTCACTCTTGTTGGGCATGTGAGTAACAGCATATATTGAAGCACCATCCGTGCATTTGCTTGGATTGAACCAACAAGTATGCTTCCGAACATTTAGTAGAAATTCACGTCGCTGCTGGTTGTACAATATGGCAAGTGAAGATAGAATAATGTGCTCCCAGAGCGAAAACCCTGCTGCAACCACCATGAATTACCCGAAACATTTACCTAAAATGTATTCAATGTGGTGCAATGTGGTAGCATCCTGTTACTGTTCCGTACGCAAAGATGCGTGAGCAAAATTCGGTGAACTTAATGACTGAGCGTTGTTCCCAGTTAGTTGTTGTTTGCATTGAATCTATACTACAGATCTACGCATTCAGCCACAGTGTCTTTTTAGCTTTTGAATGTAAGTATGAATGCAAAATATCACAAGTATATCGTTTTAATGCACTATTCTTCTAATAGAAACATTTATTTTTGTTCCTGTAAATACAATTCAGGACGAAGCCTTCACATATCACATATTGTTATGATTCATAGATAAATCCAGTAGAAGTCACAACATCATCTCCACCACACTGTTAAATAGTATGCTTTCATTTGGAATTGTGAGACTCTTCAAAAACAGAAACATGGATATCGTGTATTACAATCACTACGTCAGCTCAATACATTTACATTGATACCTTGATAAGTTCTTATGCATCACGTAGTATTCGTCATTCTGCAACAACATCGCCCCCAAATAGTCTTTTTCTTTATCCCAGTATTTTCATTGAGTGTTTCTAGCTCCTTTACTATACTTTTGGTTTCTTTTTGCTGGAAATAAGTAAAAGTGTGAGCAGAGAATTCTATTTTTAAAATTTTTAAGAAGACGGGCCTAAACCTATATTTAGCTTTTATATATCGTCGAAGATTTGCTATGTAATTTTGCTTACTCGTGACGTTATATACGTGTTCCCAAACTACAGCTTATCCTTACAAACTGTAAATAGATGCTACACCCTCCCAAACTAACATCATTTGATGACTGTGAAATATGTAGTCAATACTTTCCATCAGTAAAAATATTGTAAGAATTGAATTGCACGCGTCACAAATTTGTTGCAATCACAGTGCACTGCAGTGCTTGAATAAAGTCATCAAAAATACCTCTTATAATTGTAACTAGTAGCCTTTCTTGAGACGTGTCAATTTTAATTATATTTCGATAAGTATTACATGGACTACAACGACCTTGCGTGGTGAAACTTCAAACATAAGCAGCCAACCATCACTTTTTTTGTAAAAGACCAGGCCAGGCTACCAAACCAAAACTTTCTTCAGTTGTCCAATGATATTTCGTACACCATGCTAGATAGATGCTGCAGGTTTCCTCACATGCGTTTGCGTTCTACCTGTCATCCTGCAACTAACTAGCCACGACTTATTATGAAAAAATGTTTTCTTTGAAAAGAGAAATAATAACACCCACATTATAATAAGTAGGTTGAAATATTTATCACATTTGCAAGTCACCCCATGCTGAGAACATGCTTAACTTAATAATGCTATGAATTTCATTTTCAAAATAAAAATTTCCAAATAAGGTGTTTGTATTTTCAAAATTTATTGTAGTGGTGCTGGTGTATCAAACTGAATACAGATTAGGAATCATTTGTTTTTGGATGCCTGACGGTTGTCGTTGCTTAAAAGCATGACACGATGCGGTTACTTGTATAGAGCATTCCATTTTAATTAAAAGTTCACTGAAGGATTCTCCTTGTATAGATGTTTTTGTATCTTATTGCTACTATACATTTGAAATTCAAAACTGATGTGCTCGTAGCTGAGAACAAGAACTGACGATAGAACTATAGCCCCTAACTAACTACCTATACGAAATTGAATCTGAATGCAAGATGAAAGAGTGTTTCCTTTCTGTCCGTGAATCTTCGTATTTACATGTGAGAATGACACTTTCACCCAACAGTGAATGGCACATAGCCAAATTATGCAATTCAGTAAAATCATGAATCATGACACAGTTTGCTTCAATTACGAGGTTCACTGAACATATTGTTTTAATGTGTCTGTGTTACAGGTAATACAACAAATTTGCTATCTTAGGCAGTCAGTAAATGAACGGTGTATGATATGTTATCTCTAAATCTCCTAACTTGACACATTAGTCCACAGTAAGCAAAGATGACTGAATATTGATGACATTTATTTCTCTATCTCAATCTCAACTTGAGCTACTCAGAAATTCAACTATGACAATTTTTTCGCAAGTACACGTAAAATTTTAATAAATCTCTACATATGTATATTACGTATTCGCTTTCCATGAGAGGGATGCATCTTAAACTTGGAACTTGTAAATGTTCGAACAACGAAAAGACACTTATACACACACTGACGATGAGCACATTAAAGCTATTCTCGAAGAAGACTGAACTGAAAGTGAATGAAATGAATCCCACCAAAATGACTAAAAAACCCAACACTAGAAGCTCTCATTACTCACACTTTCGACAGTAAAGTAATATGACCACATTGACTATATTGTTTATCTTTCACTCTCTCGTGGCAGAACCAAAGAAAATAGTTTTGTAAAAAATGCATATGTGCAAACATCCTAAATATCGGGGAATATTTTGCAATTTTTATATTTACTCACGTCATTCTTTTGTTTATCAAAAGTAAACTTTTAAACTTGAAATGAGGTAAGCACTTGTCTTGGTTGAGCAGTAAAAATACTACATGTTTACGCAGAAAATGGACGTGAAGCGGCATGTGTGAGTTTGTACTTTTTTAATTTGTTTCATACAGCAAGAGTTCAATATAGGCTATCAGTAACACTAGCGCTCACAATAACAAATCAGCCACCCAAGAAATAGATTACATACTTATTAACCACAACAGCACACATGTAGGTAAGTAAGTATTGACTCACTCGCTTTTGATACTCCCTCATCTTAAAAATCACCACATACATACCTTAAGTGTTAAGTGCAAAAATATATTTGAAGATTAACTTTTGGAAATTAGTTTCTGATGGATATTATTATCACAAGAAAATGTGAGTGAGCAATGTATAAAGAAAGCAAGTCAGGCTTGATAAATAAGTTATGATTATGAATGTACATCTGCGTAATGTTGCGAATCTTTTCAAGTTTAAAACCAATTCATGCTACATCATTTTCATTACATTTTGCTCGTTCATGAGAATAAAGTCAGTCTCGGGGCATACCAAAATACAGAATAGACTATCCAAAAATGCAATTCCCCATAACTTCATTCAACTCCTCTTCTGCTGCAACGTTAGGGTGGTGCTAGTGCAGAGCACTCATAGCAGCACATGCACACTGTGAGTAAGAGGGAATTGCAATAATAAATCCGGCAAACTTTAGAGGTAAATATCTTATATTGTGTAAATCTGCTATCTTCATAAGCTGCTCAAATAAAGCTAGTCAAATAAAGGTCGGTGTGTGTATATTTTTAAAAGTATATAATAAAAATAATTTTATGCCTTTTATGTTGGTTATATCAACATGTCTGGCTGTTACTGAAGAGCATAACAAGCTGAATGATTCCCAGCAGCTACACCGTTCACACATGTGTGTCATGAGGTAATCAGCAGTTACGGAGTGAGTCTTAATGGGTTACTGGCATTAAAGCGGCATTAGTTCATCTATCTAATTGACGGAATGCAAGACGAACCCAACTATAGGAAACAGTGGAGAGCATTGTTTGCTTAAACTGATGATAAGTCTTCTACTGAGAAACTATTTTCAATCTTAAAATTGATAAACATTTTTTGAAGTTTATGTACAGCTGTATTTATAGCACCTTTGAGGTTGTTTTCATAACAAGTAACACATATATTGTATCATAGCCATGTTTTAAATGTAGATTAGTATTGTGAGTCGTGGCTTTACTCAATCTTCATTCATTGTGACCAACTCTTTTACTTGGTCAAGGAATGGAGGAAAAAGAAGATCGTGTTTATGCTGGACTAATATTCGCCAATCTTGTCCAACTGAATTTAAATGAGATGTTTGTTCATCTGAGTGTGCATAAGTAAAATCATGCAATCAATAGATGCCTAATAACCACAACCGTAAATTGAAACGGCAATAAGTAAAGCGTATTATGAGTTATGCATGATTGCAAAGTGTGTTTTAACCACATGAGATTATTGGAACACTACACAAGATAAACCAAAGCCTTACAACTAAAAATTCAATTGGATGGGTTTGTAGCTTCAAAATATGGAGATCAATCAGAATTTTGAAGTTAGTTGAGATTACTAAGCATCGAAGGGCTCATTGCGTATCGCGTGCAGGATAATTTGTCGAATAATACGTATTAGATTTGCAGATTTATAGTTTGCTTTATATTATTTTACCAATATGCGCCTTCATAAATCGTATTAAAACACTGAGCTTTGGAATAATAATGAATGAATGAATTATTAATAAGTTTGAAAGTTTGTGGTTTCAAGTTTTGGGTTTCATCGGGAGATTATGCAACAAAATCCTTGATTTTTACGCGGTCTGCTATTGCTTGCTCATCGTGACTACAATCATTCTATGCATTCTATATGTGTTCATACATAATTCTAAGAATGAGAACTACACAAATGTAATATGTGCCGAATATTTTATTTTCAATTTCAACACGGCACGTTTCAAAATGAACAAAAGAAGTTTATTCCTGTCAAAGAGTATGCAGCACTATAATATATTCCTTTGCATTGTTATTGACTTGCACAATTTTATATTGGCTTAATTGTGTATGTACAACCAGTATGAGTATCCTATGTTGTCCATAGGATCATATCTCATATCGTATTATGGGAAATCAAAAAGATATAAAAAATGAAACATTTCAAACGACAGTCATTTAAAAACAATTTACGATATGAAAATTATTTAGAATCAAGTCTTATCTCAAAGCGATAGTGACAAAGAAATGGTCTTCAAAAGTAATTACTCGTTTCCGAAAAACCTTAGAACCGGATACCTACTATACAATAAACGAAGTTGTAAGCTTATCAAGTGTCATTTTATAGGTTTTTCGATTTCTTTGGGTGAGGACGAAAGTAATGTAAATTATTAGGTAGCATTTTTAAAAAGGAAGTTAACGTTAAAATGTGATTTCCCTTGTATTGTGTCATTGTGTCGTTTACCAAATATGACAATAGTCAGTTTACTTATTAGAGGATGACACTCGTATGCACAAATGGCAATCCACAATTATGACAAATGTTTTGCACAACGGAATGTTGCATTTCAAATCATTCCTTCCGCGCATTGTTTTTATGTTGCAGCTAAAATTTCAAAAGTATGAGCAAAACTACTTGTCAGTTGTGAGTGCATAAATAGTATATCAATATCTATCAGATTTTGTCGCAATAACAAATCACTGCCGTTATCAACAGTTGTTTATTGCTATAATTCAACTAAATGACTATACTTACGTTGACCAAACTAGAGATACAAAAAGGAATACATTATGGTACTACATATAAACTATAAATCATTATTTCGATTTTGAGAGATTTTCAATATGGTGATTCTAATTTACTTTCATTAATTAGAATTTCCATGTTGAACGGAAGAAACTAGTTGCATAATATGAATCAGACACAGTCGAATTGAAGTATAAATATCACATGTGACTTGCACAGAAATATGTGTATGTATGTGAGTCTATAAATACTTCATCTCTATCATCTACAGACGCATCCTTATAGCTACATTCGAGGGAGCGTAGAGTCACTTGCTGCAATCACGATTTCTGATTCTCTCAACTAAGGAATGTATAGATATGCGTTTCAGATATACCTTCGTTCTATATAAATGATGTGCATGATTTTTTAGTCAACAGGAAGAGCATTGTACTTGCGTACAAATATATTTATGTATACCTAGCTAGTGACACATTAGATAAAATTACTGATTGTCTATTTCCATGTGTTGCATTAGAGTCTTGACTAATGAAATCCATGCATCGTGTTAATAAATAAGTGAGAACAAGGAACTACTTGAGCAACAAATCGCGACTGCATTCACTGCATGAAGCTCGTAGTTTCTTTTACAACAGAAGCATTCATAAACAAATTATAATACTGATAGTAATTATGCACTGTGAAATGCACACTATACGAACACTGCCAACATAATGTTGCGTTTTGTATTCTATGTGCAGATGAGAGCATTTTTTGTAGCACCTCTTTTTCTTTTAGCTCTTATGTCGAAGGAAAGTGTCTTGTTGATGGATAAATGACAATACACCACAGCCTAATTAATAGTTGATGTATTCGCTACATGCGGTAAACGATTTCAGAAGAACAGACTGTACAGATTGAACCAAATAACTATGTGAGAATACAAAACGAATTTCGAGATTTACAAATGTAGGAATTATTGTAGCAATGGATCAATGGAATTTTAAGAATATAATTGGAATAAGCATTAAGCTAAAAGTGTAGTGTAAACCCCAATAATACAGTGCTTTTATCCAGGGCAATAGTCAGTGTATAGTGAACGAATTCAAAATATTTAGACAAAGAAATGTCCTCAAATTTTTAAAGCTTTTTTTGACTTTAAACTGTAAAAATAGCATGTTCTATGATAAGGCTAAGATAAGCTTAAAAGCAAAGATATGCACAAGCCGACTTACTTTGTAAAGAAAGCATTAAAATAACTACAACAGAAATGAAGTTGATTAACACGGGGGCAAACCTTTTTCATTAAAATTATCAGCAGAGTTAATGGCGATGTTAAAGAAATCAGCATCCAGCAAGTCGTCAAGTTCAGCAATAATGTCACCAAGCAGTGAGGATGAAGCCCCAGTAATCTTGCCGTTCCCTTTCCTCGGTGTAGACCCATTCGCACTAGTTGCTCCGTTTGAGGCTTGCTTCTGCTTGCCATTATTTACATCCAATGATGTAGGTTTGAAAGTGCTCTGTGAAATATGCTTTGCGTTCCCATTACCCTTCCCATCATCACCACCACCACCAGCAATAGCATCCCGAGGCAGGGCAGAAGTGGCTACACAGAGAGATGATTGAAAAAATTGGAACCATACCGAAAATGACATGGACCATCACCATTTCCCAATCAGGATTAATAAACGCAACGAAAAAGAGGCACAAAAATTATTAGTCAGACAGAGAAAGAGAAGATAGAAATCGTGTGTGCATAATGAAGCGAGAAAATTAAAATACTGATTTACAGTTTGTTTCCCAAAAGTTAGTCGCTTGTGACTGTTGACATGTATATTATTATTTTATATTTCTACAGAGTAGTCGCAAAAGCTTTTAAAAATGATTCTTTCAGTAAGCATATTAGAATAAATTACCTTTGTCAACCGGATCCGGTTGCTGCTGGTGTCGCTGCGAAGGCGGGGTAGTCTGTTGTTGCTGTTGCTGTGCTTGCTGTTGTTGGTGATGCTTACCACTTTTTCTCGATTTATCTTTTCCTTCTTCCGATTTAGAAGGACTTTGGCTGTTTTTCTTTTTGGATTTATCACTTTTCTTTTTCTCCTTCTTCTCTGTCTTGCCTGCTGCACCAGAAGCTGTTGTCACCGATGTGGCTGGTGTAACATTCGAATCATCTAACACAGCAGGACCACCAGTTGATGCAAGTTGCGAGGTAGATAATGAGGTAGCTGCAACAGCTTGATCATTTCCAGATGAGACTGGAGCTAAACTTGAACTACCTGTAACATCCAAATTATAAAAAAAAAACATTTTCGTCATAATGTTCCAACTACATGTAAATAGAAAGATCACGCTAGGCATATTATTTCGTGTTTGAAACTATGCTAAATATTATGCAGTACATGATGCTTTAGGATTGGTATAAATTTTTGAGTTGGGAGATGACGGGCGGAATTGCGAATCTAATTAGATGAATGTCACAAAATGTAACATAGCTTTACTGACACAAATCACCGTGTCATCATCATTATTGTTTCTCTGTCCGTGAAAAAATACGACCCATGTTTTTTCTGCCTTGATTATGATGCTTCTTCAAAGGGAACATCATCAATGCCCAATTTAATTTCAACAGGCTATATTGTTACTGGCTGTAACGACAAAGCTAATTAAAATTCCAATTCAGTGAACCTTCAAAAATCTGAGTCAAATTATCTTCGGAGTGTAGCAATCAAGGAGATTAAATTGAACTGTCGGAGATACATGCAAAACCTATGTAATATACAATGAAACTCTGTCAGGAGAATGTATCCATACGTAGAATTTCTGATCTGCAGCCATTGTGATGAGGTGTATACGATTAATCCCAAATTGCATAAATGGGTAAATTGCTCAGGCCAACCTAGATCGCCGAACAATCGAGCGACTCGTCCGCCTACTTCCAAACCCCAAACCTCCAAATAATGCGTGAAGATAATTCTATGTTACATTGAAAACAGTACAATCATTACCACCACTAAGACTAGAAAGTTACAAAAAGTCTGTCTAGCCTGGTTTCATGTTACGCATTTTGCTAGTAAAATTCCATGTCAATCATTCATTAAGTCCAAGTAATATCATGTTTACATTCTTATTAATGCCTTTCCAAAAACAATCTGATGATATGGGATTCACTCCACTCTACACTAGATAAAAAATCTATTTCAGAATAGAATTTCATTAGCAGGACAGGGAGGCATGTACTAGTTTTTAGTATCAATTATCATACCTTGATGACAACGGAAATACGGGTTATTAACAAGTGACAGCAGTTACGAGTTACGACAGTCAACAGCCAAAATTCCTCTTTGAATGAATGAAGAAAGATTGTTTCAAACAAAATGAATACAATATCATCATATCAATTTTTTATGTAGTTGAGTCTGTAATGTAGATGTACATGTTTAGTATGTCGTGATAGTTTAAATGGAAGCTGTAACACACATAACACGCGCCAGTTTTATTGCGTAGAAAATATTATGACATAATATTTTTTCTATTTCCTCTGAAATTTTACTATGTTAAACCAATAGTCCGATTGGATGCGCATATAAGTTTTTTTCCACTCGCATGTTTTGATTTAGTTCGCACAGAGGGACCTTTGTGAAATTAGTTTGCTCCAGAACATTAACAGACATGCCCCAGATTGCGCGAGGAAACACAACGCTCACACATGTCACATAACACATACCCTCAAGTACTCTCTCGTGGAGAGCAACACTGCAGCGAAGAAAAGCATAATCATCTTAATCGTGTTCTCTTTCATGATATGAAAATCTTAAAATCGATGCCATAAAATACTAATTTTTGTACCTTAATACACCATCATATCTATGATATATATGTAAGATCGAAGTCATATACTTTCACTTCCTTAAATTAACACTGAAACCATAAATTGGACGGCATTACGTATCAGACTATCAGAGCATTTGCGATTTTATTTTATTGAGAGATATAGACACAGCAGAACTGAGAAAATTAAAATTTAAGTCGGTATCTGCAAACGAATATCTTATGATAGCAATTCAAATCGATAATGAAAGGTTATAAAAATGACTTTCAAACTTACATTTTGATAATCTCGTTTTTTACAAACATGGAGAGTAGGAATGAAAAATAAGCCAAAATATTAATGCTATAACCTATTATTATGAGAAACGTTAAGAATGATGTACATCTCGAGCAACTGGTATCACTTAACAGTATTACGATTGAAGGCAATAAACGAAGAGAAAGGGAGTAGGAGAGCTATTTTATTTGTCATATTAAAATTTAATGCAAGAGATGAAGTTGATAGGTTAACTCCGTACATGGAACTGAAAATGAGAGCATGTACGAAACGAGTGGTACTTACTGTCAATAATAACACATATTTTAGGGAGCAAGTTTCAAAATGCGGTACGAAAACGCTTCTGATAACTGTACAACTCAGGTAATATTAAAGAATAAATGTCGCGCCTACTTGCATATCAGTAAGTCATATCACATAAAGCGTAAGGACATTCAGTTTTTGAAAAAGGGAAGCACCAGCAATATCTTGACAAGTGAATAAGAATACCTTATGATAATTTATGTGCACTGTTGCAGCTATAAAAATGAGGAGCATGAGGGCTTGATAGTGAAATGACTACGAAATGAATGCATGGTTTCTACCTGAACTCAGTACGACCTAAGCGGTATTTTCGTGATACTCGGTTTGAATTCTTCATGAGGTATTTACACCTGGATCTACATCTTTCACAGAAGTATAAACAGGAAAATATAATTAAAATGCAAAAATAGGCACCCCGTAAACAAAGTCGGGAATATCTTCTGCGTGAGCCACATTGCAATCCTTGAAACTAAAGCTACTTAATACCAATCTTGCATTTTTATCACATCTTATTCACAGTCTCATTAAACGTGTCATCAAAGCGAAAAGAGATTCTTCAGTCTTTTGTTTCATGCAAACAAAAATTTACATTATTATCTTTTAGGCGGAGTCCGCCGTGAAGTCGTTTTGAGCGAGAAGAATCTTGCGTCTTGTTGTGCATATAACAAGTATATATGATGTGCTAGTCTGTCACTTCAATTTCGTTAATGAGCACGTTACGAGGAAGTTATTACACAAAGGAAGGTCAGAACATGAAGTTTCTAAAAATGACGGTTTCCGGTTCTCTTGCGTCTTGTAAAAAATAAGCATCATACTTAAAATGGTAAGTGTATCTGTACTTGTATGAGCTCAGAATCACCAGTGTGAGTAATATTCTTACTCCTTGCTGAGTTTATTGAGAATGCACCAGATTAAACATTTGTTGAAAGTTATGCAATCCTATTCTTATTACGGATGTTGTGTAGCATGGCATATAATGCGCGTAACATGACACGCTTCTTGCCTTTCAAGATTGTAAATCGTGCAACTGAAATGATGGGATGATGCCTATGATTTTGTTTCGGATATTTTGACCGTAGCAAAAGACATGATGTAATATGGAAGACCCTCCATCATTGTACCATATCACTAGTGAAATATATAAACTTAAACAGTGAATTTAAAAAGTTGGGGGATACAGGAATTCACGTTCAAAAAATTTATTTTCCTTTTAAACAAAAATTGTAAAATTATGAAGAATATTCTACCCCAAACAGTCAAAACATATCATAACATTAAATCAAACAAAAAACCCCTGCCACGGCAAAATTTTAGGATAGCGACAGAAAAATGAAAATAACTGCGCCAAGGTCATAAGTCACAATTTACTTTTGCAAATTACCATCCTGTCTATGTAGTTTTAAAGTGAATGAGTGTACTACAATCTGTGGCGTAGTGGCATTTTCATATGTTACGGATTTGTATCATGCTCTACACGACTACGCTAAAAAGACATGTGAGATACAAAGGTGTATGAAAAAGACAAAAAGTGTCCACTAGACGGCTGGCATAATATAATGACTTAAAGCTCAACAGTAATTGCCATTTTTAAGAGGATGAGGATGCACAGGTAATTGGGCTCTTCTTAACATAACAATACGGCTACTCGCCAAAGTAATCATTTTTCGCCCAACAAGTAAGGTACGTTTCTACATAAACGATTACATGCGACAAGTCAAATGACACTTTTTTTCTTGAGACACAAATGCTCCGCGCTGTGGCACAGAAAACTAGCTAGTTTTGCTGCTGAGTTTATACGTAAAAAATATTTTTGGCTTTCGACGTGTGGTCTTTCAATACGTGTTTCTTTCTCTATCTTATACTTTGTTGCTTCGCCTTGTTTCTTTCCGTTTCTGTTCGGTGTGTATTCATGCCCTCATAATTTTGTTAAATGTCAACCGTTAAAAGCATAAAACAAGTCAGATAGGTCCAACACTTCCATATTCATATTTAAGCGTGGTGTACTGACGACGCTGACTGTTGTAAATTGGGAAAAGGACAAAGCCAGCTTATACCAAACAAGCAGAGCGTCGAGTGACCGTAAATGCAGCCATACTATCTACATGTACACTTATCTGTACAGGCATGTATCATCCTCCGCACGTCGCAAAGAGAACAATTTAGCGTCAGCCTTTTCAAAGGAGACCGACAAAAGGATGTTTTATGAAAGAAGTAAAATGCGCGATTTGGAGAAGATACGCATAATATGCATGTATGAAAGAAGACGCACCCAAATCAAAACTGTGCATCACTGAAGTTTCATTTCCTCTTGGTCTTCCTCGCTTGCCTTCCGATTTTATGCATCTGATATGATGATGATAGACGGAGTGCAATTGTAAAACTTAATATACTACAGCTAATGGATTGTGTAGGTTTCGTACACGTTCATACATATTCCCCCTAGAAAAACATCTTTGTTAAACTGTAAGGCAATGAATCTTTTGCTGTCTGGAAAAACAGAAGACTATTTGTGTGTAAGTACCTATTTTCAGAAGTATTACTGTAGAGCTTCACGGGAAACTTCATCAATTTCATTGTATTCAGTGGTATTTGAGTTACTGACAAAAGAGGATCTACATAGCATGACGATGGCTACATGCTGTGATATTTTGTCGGTGATAGAGTTGTGGGAGTTGGACTGCTTCAAAGTGTACAAAATCCAACTAAATTGCCACTGCTGGTTAGCAATTTATGGAGAAGTTAATGCTCTCCTTCCTTCTCTCCTGTATCTCTCTGGCCTTCATTCATTTATCCATTTCTCCGAATGGGTTTATCATGACAAAAGAATATAAAAGGAGAAACCACCACATCCAGTGATCCAACACAAGGAGAAAGTCATATACCTTTTTACGCTTTCTTTGATTATAGGTTCAAATCATTCAGTATGAAAATATAGGTTGGTAAAGATGTAAGTTAGTCACGCGCGTAAAATGTCATTTTTGGCTACATTTGCTTCTCTCTACCAAATCTCAAGGTTTCTCGGTGAACTATAACTGAACGACAGCATTAGTTCAACATGTAATATGCAAGCATTCGTCTCCCACAAACTCTGCCACATTTGTGAAATATTCCGCTTACCAGGGGCAAGTATCGTAAAAACATAACAAGCAGGATGACGATACTCTGACAAGACATGACAATGTTTGTTTTGCCAAAAGCAAACTCATGTCATAAATATCAGAAATATGAATTATATGATTCATGATTTACATGGTTTTATTGACGAACCCGTGTTATTACAATCATCGACTTGCATTAATCATTCCGGCTGCGAGTTGCATGCTAGGCCACCCTAACACGATAAACTTACAATTATTATTAACAATTTTATGCTCAAAGTAAACCCAAATAGGCGTAGGACCTTTTACCAAAAAGGAGTACCTGGATAGAGAAATCCACTTGATGCAAGTAAATAATATGTATGCATGTATATGACTATGGAAGAGGTTCGTGTAATATAATGATGGGCGCACCATGTCAAAGGCGAAATCAAAATATTAATCTAACATGTTTGCGTGCAGGGAGCAGAGATGCCAAAATAGACAAATTGATTGAAAAGAAATCACGATATAACTTGGGTTTATTATCAGAAAAATATGCAGAGGTTTATTCTACGTTATTTTCGTCATAATTCGAAAAGCTTGAATTTTATTACATTGAATACTGCCAGAAGCAGTCAGTCAATCACGTTTAGTAAGCTACAGCTACAACACTCAGCGATTGAAAAATATTTACTCACTGAATATTTCATTTCAGAATATGAATTTTGGTGAAGTGTTGAATGTTAGTTTTATTTATGGGAGAAAGATAAACATAACATACTTTTATGCAATTAATCAATCTTATCACTTTAACAAAAATATCAGAATATTTAAACTGATATGGATTAATATTGTTACACTCACCCAAATCTGGCTCGCTTGAACTTGTCGTTGCTCCTTTATCTCGTTTTTTCGAGGACTTCCTCTTCAGCCTCAACGAGTGAAAAACTTTGAGCATTTTAAATAACTAGCTTTTCAAGATGACACGTTCAACAAACGAAAAACCAATCAACAAAAGGTGCCATAAAATAAATTACTAAAATTAGCGGCACATGTCTTATTAATTGTAATAGTATTTCACAGGATAACAACAACAACAACAGAATTTCTCATTATTTCCGTCTTGCTCGTACTCATAAACCTCGTATTTTTTGCACTTGCCTGTCATACAACCTTGCGTCAATCAGCATCACTGATTTCAAGGGTGGGTGTTTCTCCTCTCAAAATCTAATGAATGTCAACTTGGAAATTTTACTGAAAGTCTTGCTAATACCGGACCGACCTAACAATGTGTAAGTCGATTCAGACATGTTCATCATCACTAATTTCACTATATACCTTCCTCACTTTGTCTTCAAATGCTTGTTTGAAGTGGGAGGGCATCAAATTTGTAAACTCGAAAAGTCATTGGGATTGCGGTGCATTAATTTGCTTCAGTTTTGGCATTGCAATATCACATGAAAAGAATGAAGGCATGTACACTAGGCCCAGAAGCAGCTCTTAGTATCGTATAATTAGGCATGTTACATGTAACTGAAACCAGCGAACATCTAATAATATACATTTCACCTGCATAGATTCAGCACAAAATGTTTCCTGATTGTCGTTGTTTCCAGATCAATGCGTGCTCTTTGCATTTGCACTAATAGTGCTGATGATAATGGAGGACGATAATTTCCAAATTTCTATTTCTCATGACAGGCGCCCATTTTTGCAAAGAGTTACACTTGTACCAAAGTAACTGTCTACATATTATGTAGACTATAGTCAGTCACTGAATTGATCGCCACGTATTAAAGCAATAAATTCCAACATACTTTATAAAGCACACCAAAGGACAGCAGCCAATCGGAGATTTTAGGCAGGGCTACACGAACCGGAAATTGCAATATCTGTGAGTGTGCAAGCGATGATTACCTTACACCTCGAAAGAGAAACTTTGCTCATGAGAATCTCACTACTGACATTTTCGTGTAATATGCCAACATTTCAGCGAGCAAATTAATCGGCAGCGCATGTCGCGTTTAAAGCGTCCAGTATCTCATGCGCACGGACTTGGGGCTATGGAGAATTAGCTATTTGACTTATGCAATCTACGTCTGTATATCACACATGCACACTTTTTTTCTTGCCAAAATGTACCTACTTCCAGCAGCAACACAGCAATGTTATTATTATCCGGACTCAAAGCCTTATGTAAACACACGAGGAGCGAAACGATCCAGTTGATATCGTTTTTAGGAGTGTGAAGCAATAGTAATAAATTCAATGTAGAAAACGTTGATAGTGTTGAAAAGTTAATGCGATATTTCTACTGCAGCATGCCAGTGAGACAAATAGCACAAAATAACAATAATAAAGACGAGATTATTACTAACGCAGAAACTGTATTATCATAACAATACTAGCACTCGAATATTCGTGCGCACATCACTATTAATGCCAAACAATCTCATCTCCATATAAAAAGGCATGACGTTATGTATCGAAAAATCAGTAGAGAACTATCAAGTAAACTGCATAATATCTCTCTGTGTCGGCCGCAAACTTGTTATCAACTTGTCCTCTGTGAAGGGGTAAGTTAATCGCAAAAAATGCTGATGTTTACATTTCAAGTCAAAAGTAGTGATTAAAAATGGGAAATAATACCGATTGACTAGATACTATCAAAGGCTTGTGCTCAATTGTGTCCTGAGCAGTGGAATCACAAAATCTTGTACATTTGCACGTGAAGACATGTGCAATCCCCCTAATCCCTCCTTTTTGAACAAAGTAATGCTCTTAATTATTATCATGATGTTACTTCTTCAAAGAATGCTAAAACTACACTGAAAAGGGGCAGCATGTCATGCAAGATTTACTAACTGCATAAGACGAGCGAGTTATCGTCTCGCATCGCATTATGTACTGAAGTGAGCATTTTTGGTTTCTAAGAATGCATGGACAATATAATACGGATACCCATAGACTTCCTTTTTACGACTACGTGGTTGTAGAGTAGCTGTGTAAAAAGGTTGCGAGTTACGAGCTGGCTGTGGGGTAGAGATCTCATGCAGAAAAGTAACTTTGTAATAGGTTATTTCGTAGCAGCGGCAGTAAGGCAACAAAAATGTTTGGCAGTGGGTGCAATAATAAG
>JAQIXX010002488.1:0-24244 GCA_034700605.1 Willowsia nigromaculata | reverse complement strand
ATTTTTTCTAAGTTTTTATCGTCACTTAGTACCACCATATCGGGGTTTGTGACTTGGCACTCGCGATTTCGTACCAAGTCAAAATCGTCATATGTTACCATAATATCGCGATTTGTGATATCGCTATTGTGTCGGTGATTCTCTCCAGCACGGTGGTAATAGAATTTTTTTTGCACCCGGCGTCTTCATAACTGCAGGGTTGGTTATGAAATTCTAAATACTTTAAAGTTTAAACCATGTAAAACGATGGAGGAAGTGTCCGAACTTTATTGTTCATATGGCATTATACATTAGTTAATTAATATTGTGACAATGGATTCCAAATTCTTGTGAAGCCAGTGCTATTCTTTGGGTGCAATTTCTAGTTCCCACATTTTCCAAATTGGTTTACTTGATTTTTTAAACTGAGAATATCAAAAGTAAGCTAATAGCAAACAAATCAGATGCATACAATTTTATGCTACCGTGCTGGATGGTGGAAATATGAGGGTAACTTACTGAAGAAACGAAGTTCACTGAGCTGGAGTAGTGATTTCACCACGCTGGAGTACTGATATCACAGTGCTGGGGTATATATTTCACCTTGCTGGAGACCCCGTTAAACGTGCTGGACAAATTCTGATACTGGCTTCCCGCACACATGGCCCGAAAGGATCCAAACAAAACCAAGACATCACCGACTTCACCACTGTACTAGTAACAATTAATGGTCAATCAGTGACTTGACTGTAGACAAGGCGATTCAGTGGTTATCATCCGGTCTCATTGATGAGCATAGAAAGAGGCTAGAAGATAAGTCGGAAATAATTTGTTAATAGTGACATCAGCAGATATTTCCAAGAAAAAGTACGGTCATCCAATCTTCTCTCCCAGTTTCTATCGAGATGGAGTTCTCCTTAGTTTCCTCCCAACATATAAGGTTTTTGGAGATACCTGAGCAGCCAGAAAACCAAGTTATGCAGATGAATGCAACCGCGACATTTGAGGATTTCAGGAATTTGGGGGCCAACCAATTTGGAGAGCAGTACAGTGACAAATTGAAGAGTTTACTGGTTCACTACTGTCCAGGGGCTAAGCGACTTCGTCTAACTGAGCATCTGTAAGTCATTTTGTAAATATTCTACTTACGTTTCTAATTTGCTAACAAACAATTAAAAAATTACTCATTTTTTAATTATTTTCAGAGGCGACACGCTCCGGGTGTCCTTGATCTCCCAAAAACCTGCTCAACCTGGGACTCCCGTTCAACTGCTGATTTGGGAGTGTGGGAGTGGCGTCTTCAATCGACTCCAGGAGATTTGCGGAGGAATCAACAACTTTTCTGTTGATTTCGAGCTGGAATTTGGAACGCCTGACTGTCGGCAGATCATTGAAGGAAAAGGTGGAAACAAAACAATTATCTTTTTGTAATACCGATTAGTTCTAAGTGTAATTTCTAATTGTGTCATTGTAATATCCTCAGATCGACATCTGGAGGCGCTTATGATTGTTTTATCGACTGGATTCAAGCTGGACTTCGTCTTTAGTGATGCGATCTGCAACAAGTGGACAGAAGGTCGCGAGCAATTCTACGGGAGACTTACGGTTAATTTACATCTTACTGATGAAGCCTTGAATCTACTTCACTGTGGAACTCTGAAGGACGAGCCGCTCAGTATTGGGAGGAAACTGTTGATGGAGACGAGTACTGCCGATGCCGTCATTATTCCTGGAACTGGGAGTGAGGTCAAGTGCCACAAAGTCTTCCTTACAGGTTTGGAACATAAACTTATCGAAACAGCCACTAATTTTATAGCTCCTTATGGCGTTGGAAATGATCTTGTCATATTTCCTTTGACTTCCAACAGTTCAGAGTGACGTGTTCAAGGCGATGTTCCAGACTGGGATGAAGGAAGGGGTTACCAGCACCGTGGAAATCCCCGACATGACGGAAGCCGGCGTTCGAGCCCTTCTCGCTTATCTCTACTGCTGGGATATCACAGAGCCAGCGAAAAGCTGCGCCGTAGCCGTGGAGCTGTTGTTAGCCGCTGACAAGTACTCGATTGCCAGGCTTTTGAAGAGTGTTGGGGATCTGATCTTGGCGAAGGACCCCAAGTGGTTCACTGTAGGCGGGGCGCTCCAATTACTCCAGTTCGGGATTAACAAGTCTGCCAATGAAAACGACAAGGATCATCATTTCTACAAGTGTATCGAGGTTAAAGCCGCTGCTGTATTGAGATCGTGAGTTATCAAATACGAAACATATTCCATGATTTACATATTTGATAATTGCCATTGTAATAAATTTTGGACTCAATCCGTCACTCCTTCTTCATTTCAGGAAATCCGATTCGGAACTGGACGCCAGCTCGGAGTACCACGAAATGTTTGAGGATCCGAAGATGGGGAGGCAGCTGTGCAGCTACTTCATCAGAACTTGTTAAAAAGGGGTTTCTAGTTTACTTTCATGTGAAAGAATACAGAACCCTCCGCAGCCCTCCAGTTTTAAAATATATTATTATAAATCATGACGGTTAATGCTCATAAATAAACAAAAAGAAATTACCTTGAAACGCTTTTATTAAATCATTTTTAAAAAGTTTATTTGGAAGCACAATTTAAAACCCACATTTCATTAGTGTCCTTAATTACCGGAATCATTTCAACCATATGCTGATATTGGCCCTTTCTCCTGTACAGCTTATTCTCAGCTAAATATTAATTGACTATACATACACATACCTACATGAAATTACGCTATATTCATACAAAAACCATTTTATCATCATTTTATTTTGAACCAGACATTTCATAGTTAATTATCTTTGAATTGGGGTTTTGAAACGTACCTAGTACCTTTATTTTACAAAAGCATCAAATTATAAATGCAGAACATTCGGTATTTATATTCATTCCATTACACTCCAACTTCCAACGTTTTTCCATATAAAATAACAAACCGTGACTATTAAACGCAATTAATTACCTTAATCAAGATTACATTAACAAAAGGATTCTGACAACTAGACCAACACAATTAATTAGAAAAGATCTTATTTGGTGATGAAGTAGTTGCACAGCTGCCTCCCAATCTTTGGATCCTCAAACATGTCCTGGTACTCAGAGCAGGCGTCCAGTTCTGCATTGGATTTCCTGAGAAATAAGTTAACGATTGAGTCCAAAATTTTTAGTTACAATTGACATTTTATGGGCAAACTAAAATGAAAAGATTGGCGTTCGAGGGCATTTGATAGCTTACGTTTTCAAAACAGCAGCGGCCTTGCCCTCAATACGCTTGTAGGTATGATGATCCTTGTCCTTTTCATTGGCAGACTTGTTGATTCCGAACTGGAGTAATTGGAGCGCCCCGCCTACAGTGAACCACTTGAAGTCTTTTGCCAAGATCAGATCCCCAATGCTCTTCAAAATCCTGGCAATCGAGTACTTATCAGCGGCTAACAACAGCTCCACGGCTACAGCGCAACTTTTCGCTGGCTCAGTGATATCCCAACAGTAAAGATAAGCGAGGAGGGCTCGAACACCGGCTTCCGTCATGTCCGGGATTTCCACAGTGCTGGTAGCCGCTTCCTTCATCCGAGTCTGGAACATGGCCTTGAACACGTCACTCTGAACTGTTGGAAGTCAAAGAAAATGTCGCAAAATCTTTTCCAACGCCATAAGGAGTTACAAAATTATTGGCTATTTCGATAAGTTTATGTTCCAAACCTGTCAGGAAGACTTTGTGACATTTGACCTCACTCCCAGTTCCTGGAATAATGACAGCATCGGCAGTACTCGTCTCCATCAACATTTTCCTCCCGATGCTGAACGGCTCCTCCTTCAGAGATCCGGAGTGAAGGAGATTCAAGGCTTCATCGGTAAGATGCAAATTAACCGTAAGTCTCCCATCGAATTCCTCGTCATTAACTATCCACTTGTTGGCAACAGTCTCGACGAAACGAAACTCCAAATTGAATCCAGTAATAGGACGACCACTTCTCACAATAATGTCCATTCTTCGTGCTAAAAAATGACAAATAATTATGATGAAAAATGACTTTAATGAATAATGATGATGATTATTTTTTTCAACCTGACCTTTTCCTTTAATTATCTGTCTGCAGTCCTCCGTTCCAAACTGGAGCTCCACATCCAAGGAAAAGTTATCGGTACCTCCCGAAATCTCCTCCAGTCGCAAGAAAACACCGACATCACATTCCCAAATCCGCAATACAGTCGCAGGACCCAGTACTGTTGTTTTGGAATAAATAGAGACATGGAAGTGATGGAGGGTATCACTCCTAAATAATAAATAACAAAGCGTGTCACCTGGAGTCGTCCAAAGTTCCAACTTAATTATAGAAATTAACTTCAATTTTTTTTCAAATGACTTACGGAAACTGCTCATCCAAACGCTGCCGTTTAACCCCCGAACTCTGACCCACCAGTAAACTCTTCAATTTGTCGCTGTAATGGTTTCCGAATTGGGTTGCCCCCAAACTCTTGAAATTGTCAAATGTCGCTATTTCCGTCCTGTAAAGATATACACCCTCTTGGTTTCCACGTGAAAACTTAATTTCTTGGGAGGAAACTAAGCAGAAGTCCATCTTGATGGAATTGAAACTTGAGGAGTTGGGGGGAGGGGGTCTTGTTCCCTTTCTTTACGAGAAAATATGCTGATGTCACTGTCAACAAAATTAGGATATTTCCGAACCTCAAATAAAATTGTCAATCCCTCGCACTCCCGAAGAACGCAAAAGTGAGCTCGCGAGTCAAATCAGCTGTGATTGAGTTCCCGAGCAAGTGCGTGTGCCACGTGGTCCAAAACAATCAAAACAAAAACATGTGACATTCCACACCATCCATTGCTTATCAACCGACCTTACTGATAAGTGTTTAGTTTAAGAGGAGGTTAGAAGATAAGTCCGAAATTTGTTAATATTGACATAAGCAGATTGCCAAGATTGAAAAAGAGGAAATCGGCCTCCACCCTTGCAACCTTTGACCTTAGTTTCTATCGAGATGGAGTTCTCTTTAATTTCCTCCCAGCATATAGATTTTTTGGCGACACGGGAAACACTCTGGATAACCAACATGTGCTGATGATAGCGGGAGCGACATTTGAGAGCTTCAGGCCTTTGGAGACCAACGAATTTGGATGGCAGTATAGTAACAAATTGGAGAGTTTATTTGATCAGTGCTCAGGGGCTAAACGGCGGCGCTTAAGTGAAAATCTGTAAGTCATACTTGGAACTTTTATTTTTTGTTTAAATTCGCAATTAAATTCTGACCCAGTTTGTCATTTTTTAATTATTTCATAGGGACGAGACCTTCCAAATTGGATTAATATCTGAACACCCTGCAGAACATGGGACTGTCACTGCGGCTAAATTTCTGATTTGGGAAGATGGGAGGGATGTCTTCTTGCGACTGAAGGATGTTTGTGGAGGGGCCGATAACTTCTCGGTGGGTTTCGAGCTCGACTTTGGAACAGATGAGTGCAGGCACCGAATTGAAGGAAAAGGTAAAATCAAATAATAATTTTTTCGCAATTGAAAGGCTAATCATTGTGGGGCATCGTGATATCCTCAGGTCTAAAAATGGATGTGGTGATGTCTACTGCTGGGTTCAAGATGCGATTTGGTTTCACTGATGCCATGGCCACCAAGTGGACAAAAGTAATAATGGATGAAGATGAGCAACTCAATGGAAGTCTTACCGTTAATGTACATCTTAACGATGAAGCCTTGAACTTGCTTCACTGTGGAACTCTGAAGGACAAGCCGCTCAGCGTTGGGAGGAAAATGTTGATGGAGATGGGAACTGCCGATGCTGTCATCATTCCTGGAACTGGGAAAGGGGTCAAATGTCACAAAGTCTTCCTGACAGGTTTGGAACCTCAACTTATCGAAATAACCACTAATTTTGTAATTGGCATTGGATTCGGGATAATTAACTGACTTTTCCTTTGACTTCCAACAGTTCAGAGTGACGTGTTCAAGGCCATGTTCCAGACTCGGATGAAGAAGGCCGCCACCAAAACTGTGGAAATCCCTGACATGACGGAAGCCGGTGTTCGAGCCCTTCTCGCTTATCTTTACTGCTGGGATATCACTGAGCCAGCGAAAAGTTGCGCCATAGCTTTGGAGCTTCTGTTGGCCGCGGACAAGTACTCGATTGCCAGTCTTCTGAAGAGCGTTGGGGATTTGATCTTGGCGAAGGACTCCAAGTGGTTCACTGTGAGGGTGGCGGTTCAATTATTCCAGCACGGAGTAAACAAGTCTGGCAATGGAAAGGACAAGGATCATCGTATTTACAAGTGTATCGAGGGAAAGGCTGCTGGTATTTTAAGATCGTAAGTTATGAAATGGAAATGCATTCGTTTGATGCATTTATTCCAATTAAATTTTAAAAAACTCATTTTAATTTTTCGTTCATTTTTAATTTCAGGAGGCTGAATTCAGAACTGGACGCCTGTCCTGAGTATCAGGAATTGTTTGAGAATCCGAAGATGGGGAGGCAGCTATGCAGCTACTTCAAACGTTGATGTCAGTTTCCGGTACACTCTTATATGTGAAGGAATACAGAGCACTCGAGTAATAAAATTAATGTTTGTGAAATCATGAAATTGGAGTAATTGTTCAGAAATGTTAAATATAGAGAAATCAATATAGAACGTACTTTAATTAATTTTTGGCCTTTGGAATGAATATATATTCAGAAATGGTATAATTAATATAAAGTACTTGTTCTGCCTCTATCATGCATAGTAGTTGTTTAATTTTGGCATTTAACTGATACGCCGAGCGTTCTCACAGCGCACATTATTACGCCGCTTTCGCAGAAAGCAAGTATTGACTTTATCATGTTTGTCTGTCTGTCCGTCTGTCTGTCAACACGATAACTCCCGACCAATTTCGCTGAAATTTGGTATACAGGCCACATATAGGGCCTAACACAGAAGCCTATTGATTTTCATTCAAATCCGTCAACCCCTTCCCCCGGGGGTCAGGGGTCATCAACTTTTTCACATAGCAACAAATGGCATATGATACATCATTCGAACGGGCTTGTCGAGAACAACATTTTCCCATAAACAGTTTTTGCGTACGAGGCTCCCTCTGTTGGGAATCGCAAAAACATCACCTTCAACACGACTTATCGTCGTCAAAGAAATTTAATATCGTCATCAATAATATTTCTTGATCACTATTGATCCTCATAATTAATACAAAAGCGGCGTCACTATATCGTTTTTGCAGCGGTTTATTCAAATGCATAGGCAATACATAATAGGAACAAAGAATGGCATCAATTTGTCACATACATAGTTGAATAAAAAGCATGGTGGGATGTGACTTGCAGCATATATGTATAAGACTCAAATTACATGAAAAATAATTCAAGAGTTTCTAGTTGTAATCGCACCTACATGATCGCGTTAAGATTGTTTCAAAAAATGTTATTAGGTGTGTTAAATATAATTTTCTACGTAATTTTCAGTCAATTCTGAAAAAAAAAACATTTTCCCACCATTTTGGGCCACTAGGTGGCGCTGCTGTCATTAAAAATGGCTGAAACTTAAATATTTGGATTCGACGCATCAAAACACATAATACAGCCAATTTTCATCGAAATCGAAGACAAAAAGTTTGCGTACATGATGCGACCCGTTTAAATCTATGGCTCTTTACTCCCTCCTGTAAATGTAATCAGAGCGTAGATATGTTAAGATCTACTCCTTGGTTACCCCAGGGTTACTGTGGCAAATTAGGAATTATGATTTAATAATTGAGAATCGCTTACGTCAGCCAAGTTCTCCGTAAAAATTTACCTACACTGTGTACTGTGCATGATACACTTGTTTTTTTCATAAACACTACTGGTAAAGATGAACATGAATTGCTTTACAAGGTTTATTTAACAGTGACTGATAACAATGTGGACTAGGAGCATGACTGGCATTATAGTATTCTACATAAAGCAATCCACAAGTTCTAAATATACGCCACATATTCGTCAAATATTCAAATTATTTTATTCTTACTAGTGTACTAGTGTCCCATTGTTTATTATAAAATAGCATGATGTTATTTGAATAATTTTTGTAACAACAAATTGCAGTTAACTAAAATGGTTGCTGTGTGTCAAACGGTTAACTAATCGTGTTCCTTCAGTAACAGAAATATAGACAACAGCAATAATGTAATGACTAATGACTTGTTTAACTGCAATTTTAAGATATTAAGATTTTAAATGAGTCTGTTGTATATATTTCAAATTGCATATACTTTTGCTTAGTAATATTTCAAATAAGATCAAATTTTAAAGCAGTGATTTAAAGTTGAATACAGTTTAAATTTTTTAATTGAGATCCTCATAGCATTAAGATATTTCTATGAAATAAGAATATCACGCGCGTTATTGTAGTAATAATAAATTATTCAAATAAGATATTTTGTATTCAAGGGTTATTGAAATGATTTTTGATTTCGGCAGAGTTGATAAACCCAAAGAAAAACTAAAATGTGAGGTCTGGAAATGGCTATACTCTAAAGTGACCTCATGAAAATATTTTGAATGTTCGAGATAATGCGGGGGTGCGGGGATAAAATTTTTGGAGAGAGAGGATAAAGGGAGTGGTTCATGAATTGATTTACAAGATTCTGAGCTTATCGTGATGGCATTTTGCGTGATTTAATTTTTGAACTAGCTTGCTAATTATGTGCTACCTAACCATTTTACCGTTTTTTGGATGGCAAAGGAAAAATAATTATGATGTGGTGTTGAACGAATAAATTATTTCCCAAATCCAATTACCAACAGACGATATTAAAATTGTCATTTTTCTTGGTTTTGGCTGAGTGGTTTTTCTATTCTAATTATTGTTCATATAACTTTCTAGCAAAGCAGAAATAGAAGCAAAAAACAGGATGTAAAACTTATTAACTTTTATATCGCCAGGTAAAATAAATCAATTTCTCTCATTAAAGCTCAATACAATTGAGTATGGATTCCAAGCACTATTCCATTTGAAGTTATTTTTCTGTATAGCCGAAGCTAGTAATAGGACTACTCCTATAATACATTTAAAATGGAGACATAACGTGAACACGCCAAAGAAACCTGTGTTATATTGTAAGCACGCTTATCACTTTAAACCACCAGCAAAATATATTACCGTTCTTATATGTGCAGATACGAAAAAAGTGTCCGTACGATAAAATGATAATCAGAGAAAGAGGACTCAGGATTTGTTCTATTCTTAATTACTTCACCCATCACAAAATATTTTGACATTGATCGAATCATTTTATTTAACTAAAAAACAACACATTTCCCAGAAACGTTTATGAGAATTTTTTATATCTGTGCTAAATAAGGTATGCATTCAGATTTTGTGTATGAAATGTTTGTGTGCCATAGTATATGTGAATAAATATTCTTTAGAATGTGCGTATTCCACAGAAGTTGGAAAACTTTGCCATATTTTGCTGATGTTTCATATAGATAGCTTAAAAATTTTCGAAAATTTGACCTATTTTATGCCCTATTTTGTCGATTTGTGGTGCATGTTTACATACATATGTTCTCAATTTTCATGTATATTTCCTCTTGCTCTGATGATAATGTTCAATACATGCGGATCAAGTTAGAAAATTAAAAAAAAACAATAAAGCATGCCTGTGACGATAATATAAAAATCGAAATTGGGTTGGCTTGCCGAAGGAGTATATCCGCATTTGTACACGTAAGGCCTTTTCTCAGTTAACATACGTGTCCTTTGCGTCTACTTTTCTCTCGGGGATATTTTGTATCATCAAAATACCTAAGTTTCCCAGGTTTATCGAATTGACGATTCGTACATCTGGTTAACTTACCCACCAAAAATTATCTAAGACTGAAATCACGCCATTACATATCTAACCTCCCACATCATTTGTTCAACATTTGAAATTTGTTGACATTTATTGTGATTTTCATCGCATTTTCTTTGAAGTATAATTTAAATAACAGAGAGAATATTTATGCTTTACTACGGCTCACAAGTTCGTGTCTTAGGATCAAATAAATTTTAATTGCGAAAAATCCAGCTTACTACTAGTTGTATGAAAAACGCTTTTATTTTATTAACCCCGGAATCAAACTTTTAAAAAGATTAGTTCTTCTTTGTAAAATTTACAATAAACAGTGATGTGTTAGTGCCCTGCAAGTATCTGATTCCAGACTACAGCGAGATTTTATAAATTTTGTGAAAGTCATTTGCAAAACCGCTCTGGTTTTATCAGATTAGCAAATAATAGGACTACTTTAAACCTCCTGAACTAATTTGCTGAAATAGCTGGCAGTTCGACCTGAGTGATACGCGTTATCTGAATGTATAAAACTTTCAAGTCAAATTTGGACCTGAATGCGGATGTATGAACTACAAAATAATAGTTTTCGTTTGGTTTGCAACATACTTTTTCCTTAGCTTTATAGTTTACAACCTATAGCGGAACAGGAGCTTTTTGGACAGTACTTTAATTCCATGCAAAGCAAAATTCACTTAATTTCTAGTCCGCATTTCAATGCATCATCTTGAAAAGTGCCAATTGAAAAAAGTCAGATATTTAAATCTAAAAATAGTTTTCTACAATATAAATGATTTAATTTACATTTTATGCTGATAGAGGAGAACACATCTTAAGTCAAGTAAACCTACCCTACTTATATGGCTTACTTTAATTTGCCTTGTAACTGATTGACTTAAACTGGAACGTCAAATTCAATTCCACATATTCAGAAACCGTAAGAAACTATATCCGCAAAATACTTGCATCTTGGAATATTACGTATTTACAACCTCAAAATTGAAAGGATGCACACCACTTCGTAATTAAATATCTAGTAGCATGTAAATATTTTAATAAATCGGTTTGTCTAAATCAAAATATTGAAACTCAATTACAAAAACAAATCAGCTTTACATCACAAAGATGTAAAATTATTTCAACAAATATTTTTGTAAGTAATGTTTGCATAAATGTGTTCAAACTGACATTGGCTTTTGCTAATTTATTCATAATTAGATATATTTTGAAAAATTCTGAGTGCTTGGTAGGTTTGTATAAAGGCCTCTGAAGCTGCAGAAGCTAGTTTTAAATTAGCAACCAATAATAATTAACTATCCTAAATTGGATGTCATTCTTAAAAGCTGGATTTCAAATCCTGAGATACACTCAGAGCTGAAACTTGCAAATAAATCTTCACACCATCTTGCAAGACCTGTTTTATGTCAAGATGTTTCCACTTGTGACCTCCATTCTCGTTCAACTTCTGGAAATACATTCTGCGAAGGCGGAAATATCCATGATATCAAATCTTAACGAACACCTGGATTTGTTTTCTGGATGTCTACTTCACATCATCAACTACGAAGGGATGAATTTCTTGCCGTTTAACAACTCGGTGGTCTTAACACGTTACTCCATAAGACGGGATAAAAATATGGAAGCTTTAAGCAAGCAATCAATTGGAGTTCAAATCAGTATCTTAAAGCGCATAATGACTAATGACCCTCCACAAATATTTAAAACCGAAAAGAAAACCGAAAATAAAGCACAATCATTTGTGTCACATGGTAATGAAACGGGAAAACAGAGTCGGGGATTTGAGGCTGTTGATTACTCAACAAAGTTGAAGCCTTGGTCTTGTGAGGCCCACATCTATCTAAAACCACCATCACGTGATGAAAAGAACTTTCAAGACTATTCGTTTTATTTGCGAAGTAAAGTTTCTCCATCTCTTTTGTCGCCCATAAGCTTAGTCGAATTCTGGAAGATGCCCATCCAACTTTATAATGGTGACTTTTGGAAAGCCTGGTGGGAGATAACCAATCTCCCATTAACACGGCTGACCTTCACTGTGATGATAGTGACAACTTCTAGTAAAACTATGGCATTACCTTGGCACAATTTTTTATATAATAACAGAGTTACAAGCACTGAAGTATTTCTCAAATTTACCATTCACCCACAAAAGGTAAACAACGGACTTGGATTTATTGAGAGAAAGGATCTGCTATCTTTTGGAAAAATTACGTCAAAGAGTTGCTCGGATCAGTGGCCATTTTCTTATATTCCACTCAATGTAACAGATTTCGCAAGTTTAACTTCGGTCACAAAAGATTTATCCGTAGCCAAAGACGCCTCAATAAAGATAGTTGACCAAAGACCTTTTTACATGTATTTGAAGATGGCATCTCGATTTGGTGTTTTTAAGGAGCACAACTACACTCTATTTAAGGAAATTTTACCTTATAATACCTACAGATTTTTTAAATATATTCAGGTTGCCTTGTTTGGATCACTTTTTAAAAACGTCACATTCAGTATTAAACATATTTATATGTCTGGCGAACAAATGAATAACTACAATGACCTTTGTCGAATGGGTGAAAAGAATGAGTCATTGAAATGCGAATGTAAATTTTAACTTGGAACATTGCCATTTGCGAGATCCAGAATGGCGCCAGCGTCACGAATCAATCAGAAAATTCAGCATCACTTTGATCCAGTTAGAATGCGTTTTGCGAGTTGTGGGGTGCGTCCTACTCATCATTTTATCCCAGTTTCACAGTTAACATCATCTTTGGACTGGATCACATGGAGTGCATTGGTTTTTTTCATTTACGTGCTGTTTGTTGTGTGCATCATTTGCTGTGTGTTCTACAAGACAAGGCAATACCACAGTACTATTAAAACAAACAGAAAGTGCACCAATCTCAAACGTTTTTGCCTTTCTCCTTCTCGTTCCGATCGAGCAGTCGTGTGCCAGCATACCTGTTCCGAGCGAGGCTTATGGGCATGAATACATGTAAGTAGCACCGATGAATTGCTCCATGCCATACCGCGAAAAAATCAACTTTCCTCAAATGATGCATTGATGTTTTCTTCGCCTTGTTGAAAAACATCAATGCATCATTTGAGGAAGGTTGATTCTTTCGCGGTATGGCATGGGGCAATTCATCGGTTCTATTTACATGTATTCATGCCCATAAGCCTCGCTCGGAAGGTATGTATGCCAGTCTTGAACGTTTATCCAGAGTGCAGAGTATTCCATGGTTGTTGTCAGCGTATTTATTAGTCTTTGTTTTCTTATCTAATTTCTACAAAGGGGACAATGTTTTGGAGTTAACTCTGCCATTCCCACCAATTCCAATCGAGCAATTTGACCAACTTGTGGCATTCAACATTTCCACGCATGCCTTATCAAGTAAACAGTCTGATTTTAAAACACCTAGTATTTTTCCCTATCAACGGCATACGCAACCCCCAAATTGGGTTTCTTCGATTTTGTACTCAATTGTCTCTATTTATGGTTATACTGCTAACCGTAAAACGCCAGATTTTTGGAATAAGTTTACCGCTGCTGAGAAAAAGTATTTAAACCATAGCGGATTTGTAGAACACCCCGACAGATTTAGATCTTACATCCATTTTGCAGGTTGGAACAAAAGTTTAAGTTTTATGGAGGAATCATGCAAAAAAGGTGTCTCTGCATTCGTGACGTCGGATACTAAAGCATACCTGGACCTTGCCGGGCTAAGAGCGCGTGGAATTACTAAGTCGTATTTATGTTCCGATGCTCTAGTTGACATGTCTGTTGGCTACCGACTTACGAATAGATTTCACCCTCACATTCTCCAAAGATTCACCGGACTTTTAAACTCAGGAATCGTGAACTACTGGAACAAGGCTGTAACCAACTTCATGACAAGTTATAGGTACAAAATGGGAAGGCTGAATACCAAACAAATGTCAGATGAAGATCTCGGCAAATCCTCAGTTCTCGGGCCTATTCTCGTGGTCTTTATGGTCGTTCTTGTGTGGCTTTCGTCGGCTATTGTGTTTCTAATAATTGAAAAATTGTCGCATTGTATAATCTGCACAAATTTAGGATTCTTGCAGTAATTAATCTGTATGATGTTTCCCAACTTCGGATTTGGAAATCTCCTAAAACATGTTGCCAAGATGTGCATCTTAAAGGTTTTTTACACTTATTAGCCCAGGGAATAATTATCAGCATTAATTTCTGCTGGTTAACATTAAAGTTTAGAGTGTTCAGGAGACTTGTCAAAGGCTGTATTAAGAAATACTAATTTTAAAACTATAAACACTTTATATTCTAGAAACTGCTGCCGTAGTCCGATAACCGTAATGTTTGTGGCACATAAACACCAAGTAGGTTTGTATGCATAGAGAATATTATTAAGAATTCATTTTTTAAATATTAAAAACGCTTAGGGCTTGATTAAGTTTTTCTAACACTTTTTGTAACAATTTATGTGTATGTATAGGAAAGTATTTTTTGTTAATAAATAAGTTAATGCATGTCGTTTGACTAGGAACCTCTTGTATTAGATTTAGTAATACAAAATAAATACGTTGATCTATTCAGCATATATATCATTGTAGAATTCAAAGTGACTGAAAGATTTCCTGAAAAAAACAATTATAACAGCATAATCACCGCCAGACCTTAGCATTAAGGCTCCTGCTAATTAATTAGCATACCGGAATTTTTTACTGCTGTTGAGCTTTAAAAACTAAAGTGATCAAAACACCGATATAGCTCTGTGCACTTATAACTTGTTTAATAGAATTTGAGATTGCAAATACAAGTATTGTAGAACGGGTTTATAAAGATGACCATCGAACATCCCTGAATAATACATAAAAACCGTATTTAATGGAATTGGGTTTCAAAGCTTTAATAATGATGAATGAAAATAAGTACGGCGCTAAAGAAAATTTATATTGAATTATTGTACGCTGTTTGTTCCAGTGTTGCCTGTGTTTAAAAATGAGATAAGAGTAGTGCATGTGCCGAAAAATGTGTACCTAGTGGCATAAATATTTGTAAGTTATATGAACTAAAGTTTTGATCAATCCATACATAAAACCTTACGATACGCAGTTCATATACATATGTATATAAATGTTAAATTTAGCAAAGCTTAAGTTCTGGGTCCTAGTAAAAATGGACGATTCCAATCAATGTCAATGTCAATGTCATTTTCTCACATGAACATGTTATGATGCCTAAGCATTTATGTTCAAGGTTTTGGAATGTCATTTACTTCGTATTGTATTCGCAGTATTAAAAAAGTTTAGCATTTGTGAAAGTTTGCTTTTTAGTACTTAATAATTTTTAGAAAGGATGATGTCTTAAAAATTACATTACAGGATTGACATTTTGTTTAGGATACTTGGTTTTGACGTTGTTACGTTTCATCTGTAAAACGACCTTTCTCACTTTCTCCATACATTAACTCGCCATTAATATACGAGTGTACACACAGGGAATAAGCCTCACATTTGGTAGACGTGTGGGAATGCTTCAGACAAAAGAACGATCTGACTCAACATCAACTTATCCATTCTGGAAAAAAACCTCACAAGTCCTCAATTTGTTCAGCATCCTTTAGCGAAAATCTGCTTTGAATACGCATCAGCAAATATATTCTAACCCATCGTTTTATGCATGCCCAAATCGTCAACGCAGATTCGCCTGTAAAAAAGGTTTGCGACAGCATGTGAAGACGCATTTATCATCTTTCTGTCAATCAGCATTTGAATGCATGTTTTTTATTAGGGCTCTTACAAGCTACAAAAGGGTATTCCCGGCATCTAAAGGCTCATGTGGATGAGGCTCAAGCATTCTGTGAATGGTGTTGCAAATAGTTTTCTAATACAGAACACGCATACATGTGTGCAATATATACATCTCTACAAATTGGAATAAACGTTTTGCTATTTACAGAGTTTGTTTTGCTAATTAATAATATTTTCATTAACTTATAACGTCTTATATTGTCATTGAATTTTCACGAGATTTACAATACTTCCTTTGTACAGAAACTAAAATTAGTTTTTTAAATATTCGTTCGTATATTTTGTAAGTTGAATTTGTTTCTTCACATCTTTCATATTTTTTGTAAAGTATTTTGGTATGCAATTTTATATCCTTAAAAAGAACTTTTTGTTGCGTCGGTGTGTATATTGTTTCACTATGCATTATTGAATTTTTAAAAACCTAAATATTTGATTGACACCTAAAAAACCAAGCTTCCTGGAATTCAAATGCATTTAACTGCACTGCCCTCATGTTTTGTTATTATTCGGCGTACTTTTACTTGGGTCTATGTAATTCATATTTACGTGATTATTACATAAGAAATACACATTTTGAGATCAAATATGAAAATGTTGCACTGTAGCTTATTTAGCAGTTAGGTAAGTTTTGGGTTTTATTAGCAAATACACTTTCTCAAAATATAAAACGAGGCAAACATTGATTGAGTTCGTTTTGCCATGTAAGCTATTGTTGTATATTTTCACAGACATCAAGAATTTTCCTTTCTAGTAACCAACTTGTCATTCGTAAAGAGAAAATTGGGAATGAGCTCGGCTCATTCATAGACTTTGAACTTTTATCCCTCCGTGTTAATTTAAGGAGCACTGATGCACGCGCGGGCACCGTTCTTTGGGACCTTCTCTAGTTTTTTTCTTACATTTACGTTTTATCTTTCTCTCTTTTTTCTCTGCTCTGATTCATCAAACTTATCTTCTTCAGCTGCTTCTAGAGCTTCGTGGCTGCTGTGGCCTTTGAGCACAAAGATGCTCCAAACAGCGCCACCACCTACCTACAAAAGTACCAAGCAAAGATGCAAAGCTAGACGGGAAGAAAAAAAGAAGTTGTGAGACGATGGAGGAAAGCAAGAGAAAAACGAGAGATGATTCCAAAGAACGGTTATCTCGCGCGCATCCAAGCACTTTAAAATAATTCCTGTGACCGCGTACTTTACCATTTGGGCAATTTGACAGTTCCATCTTGTTCTCTACATTAAAATCTACGTATTCATGCAAATTTTTACTTAAATTTTAACTTTCCGCTATGGGGCTTCCCTCGTAAGTTTGGTATTTTGAATTCCATCGGATCATAAAGTCACGTTTGAGAGACACATGAAGAGTCGTAAGTATTAATAGGAAAATCCTTGAAATGACATAAACCTAAATACATATTTTTGCTACTTAATATCTATATTTTTGGCTTACCTACCTAAGCCATTTTATTTTATGTATTTACAGGAGATGACAAATTCATTTACGATCACTTCCACAAGAATATGAATTGAGCCGTAGAGATTATCTACTTCTTAATATATATTTGCACTTGCGTTTATGATCATTTCATGTTCCTCAAATTCAGTCTTTCTCAGAGAAAGTTCCAAAATAAAAACCTAGAGTCATAGCAGCTGATAATGATTGACAGGGTGAGTCCTTCGTTTCTAGAATTTATCTTCTGCTCAAATCAACAGTAATAAAGAATATTTGAAATAAATAGTGGAAGGAAAAATATTAGAAAACAACTAGTATGCTACCAGAATCATGTGAAAATAATCCATGAGACAGGGAAAATAGATAATAAAGCTCGCTAAATGAAAGCAATAAACTGCCTCCAAATAATCCAAATGTTGGGTACTTTTTCATGCTATACAAAAAATATTGCAAACATTAAAACAGCATGGAATATACATATAATGTTTTAAGCATACTCAGCATCATATAGTGTAGGTACATACAAGACAAAACGTGTACATGTTAGAGTGATCCATCAACGTTATACAGAAAATGCTACATAAATAACTTTTCTTAACTGCTTAAATTTTTAAATAAATGTTTTTCCCGCAGGTACTCCAATAATTTGTAAAAGGTTTCAGGAAAGGATAGTGTGAAGATTTAAGGGCTGGAGTCCGAATTTCTTAAAATATATATTTCATACCTATTCATGAATGAACCTTTCATGTACCTGACTTCTAAGAATTCCACTTCATTTCGTATTTGGAACATACAACCATTTTAAGCTTTTAAGCCGCATACCACCAAAGTGGAAAATATTTCATGAAATACGTTTTTGTAAAAAGGGACTATCACGTTTCTTCAAAACGTAGGAATTACCATCTATCATTTTTTAACAAGACAAATATCTGAAAACAAAGCAAAGTTTTACTGAAAACGTAAAACAGGGTTATACTTGTCAACGGGGGTTCAGAAAAATTGTCATGCTAATAAAACAAAATATCGATAGTGCAGTTCAAAACATTCTAGAATATTTTAAAGCATTCATATGCAGTATTTTAGCTCAGTGTTTTTTGTAGAAAAGGGAAAAGGTTTCAGTTACAATTTAGAACTGCAAGAGTAAACAACTAACTGTTTGTCAGTATCAAATGTTTTCACAGATTACCAACAAAAGAGTTGAAGTCATCTTTTAGGCTAAATTACAATATCACCAACACTTTTATCAGTGAATTTATTACCAATTTCAATAAAAAATTTAAAAGTTGCTCGTGACTTTATTAAAACATTAAATCAATCAATATACAGTTGGCCTTTTAGTTAGTCGGGATCATGGCGATGGAAAATAAAGGCCTGATGGATATTCCTGAAGAAGTGGTAAGATATTTCAAATAATTTATTCTACTTGTTCATGTCTGCAAAATTAAAAACAAAATTTTATTACACAACCTTTTTCCTTCGCCTAAAAATTAAAGTGGAACAAATATTTTTTTCCAGTTTTACGGGCATATCTTTCCAAACCTCACCTATAAAGAACTTCTCCGTCTACGAAGAATCTCCAAACAAACCAAGTTTTACTCTGACAACTATATACGGATTCATCACGACGCTGTAGAACGAAGAGTTTCCCTCAAGACCAATACTTTCGCCGAATACATTAAGTGTGATCTTCCAACAACCCACTTGTTCATCAGTAACACATCTACCAAGATATTTTTGGATCCAGATATTCCCGAGTTTTTACAACTTTACGGTTCCAAGATAACTCATCTACGAGTAGGCTACTTTGAAACCTGTCTCACTGAAGAAGAAGACAGATTTTATTGCTCGCTGCCAAACCTTGAATATATAGTATTTATTCAGATTGACGCCCGCAAGAGAGATATGTGGAAAATTCCTCGACAACAATGCTACTTTCCTCCAACTTTCAAAAATCTCAAAACTTTAAAATTGTTTAAAGTCCAAGGCTCCGATAAAATAGACTACAAATACGCCTGGGACCTCATTGAGTTTTGCACTGATTTGGAATACTTGACGCATCCCCACTTTTACAAGTCTATGGACAGTGGTGGAAATTATAGTCGTCTTACTAGTCTTCATTCCGGACCATTTGGGTGTGTAATGGAGGGCATCGAACAAGCCCAAATTCAATTTCCTGATCGACCATCCACACTTAAATATTATGATCTTGAACACTTCTTTGATGACCTGGGATGTTATGATGCAGCCTTTCTGAATCTTAACGAACTCTGTTATAAACGAGGCATAAAACTTCTCAATGTTGACGCCAGTCTCTACGGATTTGTTTCAATCTTTCACGACGAGGATACCCACCAAGAATTGTTTACACCGCTTGTTTCATTGAAAAATATTTATGGTTCGTTGTTTGCCTCAGAGCTTCCAAATCTGGAAAGCGTGATAATATTTTCAACTGAGGAATGCACGTTTGCGAAAGTTTGGCAAAACAATTGCATTCCTAAGTGGCCAAAACTTAAGAGTCTCTCCATTAATATTGACTCTGATGAGACGGATGATCATATCGAATTCAATGCAGTTAAGGTCACTGAGCTTCTGAACTTTTTGTTTGCATCGGTTGAGAGGAAGGAGCTCAAAGAATTGAGTATTAGATTTGATGACAGTGACTTTGAGAAAAATATGTTGCCATGTCCTCGGGTTCCAAATATTGTAGCTACATGCAAAAATTTGACAAAGTTGTATTTAAACAATTGGATTGGGACGAATAAAGCTTTAGCACAATTTTGGAGTGGGCTTCCACTTTTGGAAGAGGTGGGATTTAAAGAATGCAAAATGTTGAGTGATGCGGCATTTGTGGGGAAGTCAAGGGCTAATCCGGTTTTTTTGAAATTAAAATGTAATCACAATTTTATGAAATCAATTATTAAAGCAATTGCAGTTTGCTATTTTTCGTTAATAAATTTTTCGTATTATTATTATTATTTGTTTCAGATCTAAAAAAGCTTTCACTTCTTGGCATGGATGTAATGACAAAAGTTACTGATATTCTTTTCAAATTGGTGTTCCGGAAGTTAAAGATCCAAAGTTTTTGTATGACCAGCAAGAAACCCATTAAACACGTAAGCTGTTATATAGTTTTCGGACGGGTGAAGAGTAAATGGTAATAAGGCTTTCAAAACGATTATCAGTAAATGACTTAATTCAATATTACTTTAAGGTCACTGTTGACGGGATTCGATCACTTCTCACTGGCGACTTTAATGACCATGTGGAACAGTTCCCATTTAGAGGCTGGTCACTAGAAAACGTGTCACAGGAGGAATTTCATGATATACAAAAACAATTTCGGTCATACCAAAAGTTATAAAGTTTAACTTGCTCGTTTAAACCTGCTATTTAGTTTTTTGAAAATCTGAGTTCAATTTTGTAATACAGACCCTCAATAGCATGTTATTTGATAGTTTTTTATAATGTTTCCTAAAGAGGAGTTCTATAAATCAGTTGTAAATGTTCTTAAATCGTAAAGCAATGTTCATTAGATAATGAAATAGTTAAGATAATAGAGAAGGTTAAGCTTAATGCATGCTACACTAAAAGTAAGTTTATGTTTAGTTTCCGTCATTAGTAAAGGTTATACGCAATGCTATTGTATGCTAATTTATCGCATTTATGTAGTTATTTGATAAATTGTAGCACTTTATTGGTGAAAATATATCTTTAATGAGCTCACCAGTTAGTGTAGAAAGATTTAATGTGAATGTAGCAGCTCATGAATAAATTGTTTATTAAGTAATAACATTTAGCTCAATCTGAAAACTCATATAATCAGGTTGGCATAGAAATAATTGTCAATGCGAAACTTGAATAAAATTTTTGAGGATAAGTAATTTATGTATTCTGTAATGTTTCTAGTAAACTGCTCTAACAATTTATTATGTTTGACTCATAGTCATGCATACATTCATTCTTAAATTTAAAATATTACGTTATAAAAAACCAAGCAGGCAAGTGGGCACACTTGCAATAAAAACTTTATCACGTAAATTTGAGGCCAGTGATATAGCTGCGTGTTTGCTTTGACAATTTAAAAAAGAACAGTATTTCGCTACATCCAACAGATAATCGACTACAAAAAAATCATTTATCAAGCACTTGTGCATTTCTACACTTTGCCAATATTCAATGTATGGATTTCTTGATAAGCCATCACGAAGCACGAACACTGATGACGGTTGTCATCGTGGCTTGATTCCAAGGTTGAATTTATCCTGATGCTCAAACAAATCATCATTTCAAATTTATTTATTTATTTCTACACATGAATTTATTGTGAATATGAGCTTAACTGGATTTATAACAAATCACATACAAAACAAGCAATGTGCTGTATATTCGTGGGTTTACCGGTCCGATATTTATTATTTTACACGGGTTGGTTTTGTTACCCTTTGCAATCTTTAACTGATAAGCTGTAATGTTCAGCCGATAATATTTTTATGATATAGGCCATCAAAAACTTATAATCACAGGTTAGTTTTCCAATGGTCTTATGGTTATACCCATTTGCAATCAAAATGTCTGGAGTTTTGAATCTAGTAAATAATTGGAAACTAAAACTTGAGGCGCCTGTTAAGTCGAACGGTAGAGAAAACGAAAGGTCGGTGGTTTTGCACTTTACAGCTGAAAGTAACTTTGCTAACGATGGATCAGAAAAATCATACGAATTATTGAAGATTCTACGTTCACTTTTAGCTGAAAGCAAAGATGGGTCAGGGAGGTATATTGAATTGATTGCGACATAACAAAATATTAACTTATTTTATATGTAACTGCAATTATAATAATATGTTGTAATTATTTTCTTTCTTAATCGTGTACTATCGTTAAGGATAAATGTGACATTTGTGCAACTAAAAGATGAATTCGCTCAATCCAATAGTAACAATGGTGGAGAACTACGCATCCATGGGCCACTCTTGGATGAAATTTGCAAAACACCTTACTACGAAAACATCGTGATGAAAGTTGCAATGAAAAATATCGCATACTTTAACAATTGGCATTGGCAACATGTGAATGGAACTGTGACAACAAAAGGTATTAAGTAATTTATATAATCATGAAAATGAATTCATTAATTTTCTTATCGCACAGACATGATTCCGAAGAAAATTTGCGATCAAGATTCGGTCGTATTCGAAGATACACCAGCAGAAGAATTTGAAAATTTGGTTTCCGTTATTTGTGATGGAGCCAATATTAAAATACATCTTACACTCTCGCTTGACATTTCTGTCAAATTCAAAGTAACTGCAAACACCGACCAATTAGTCTCATGCAAAAGCAAAATTTACAATCCGCCACCACAAGAACTCGTGTCTTTTATGCAAAATATTTTGCAAAATAAGTTTGAAACTGATACTGTCATTATTGACACAGATGGCACGGATCATCCCTGTCATAAGATAATTTTGACAGGTACAAGTCAAACTTTACAATTATCACCCTAATATGCGATCATGATAAACTTTTATTCAGGAACACTATTAATAATATGTAGGTAGTAGTCCTGTACTTCAAACAATGTTCGGTAACAAGGACGATGTGGAGGCTAAAACTCATTCAATCACGCTAAGCAATATGACTGGAAAGGGAGTGGAGGCGCTGCTAGGATACTTGTACTACTTGGATGTAACGGCAGCCACTGATGACTTTGAAATTGCAATGGAATTGTTGGATGCATCACAGAAATTAGACATTGATCGACTTACAATGTCAATAAAAAATATTTTGCTGCTGAATTTGGATGCTTGGAAAGAACCTGAAAGGGCTTTGAGGGTATTTTGCTTTGCAATTAGTGTACAAAATTGGGACGAGCTAAAAGCGGAAGCAGTAAAGGCTATGAAGTTGTAAGTAGACAAAAGTAAATGCTTACATATGAAATTTATATTTTACATTTCAATTTCCAAGAGTTTCTTTTAATAGGTTGTACAAAGAATTGATCATCTTGCCATGCTATGAGGAACTTTTCAAAAATAATCAGTCTGCTGCAAAAGAATTATGTACTGCGTTATTCGTTGCCGGAGAAAATACTGCCAATTGATTTTTTATATTGTCCTCAACCTCAAGCATTCAAGAAATACTAAATGTAAAAAAAACAGTATGACTAACTGTATATAGAAATAATATTCGAAGACGCCAAATGAATTATATGAATAATTGCCCATGCTTTGGTAATTCTATTGTGTAATGTATGAATATATGATCAAATATGCAGTACAGATATAAATAGGAGAAGAATATTTCTTATTACGCATTATATCAGGCATGCCGCTTTAAACCCTCTTATTTTGCAAATTTTTAATGCGTCTGTAAGACTAGCGTGCTATCCTCAGATGCTCCATCTGGATTCAAAATCCATAAAATCTCTAAAAATATGGGACAAGCCATTTAAGTCTGAAGCATTGAAGCGTTTTGTAGATTAAGTGTATAATCATTTTTAATCATTTGCAACTGAAAAAACTGCACTGAAGATGGATTTGAATTGACAACATGATAGCTCCTGAACAATATGCTCCTATTCATGTATTGATTTTTAATGTAAGTATATTCAAGAACAATGAAACATATTAGTAATTAGTTTTAAATAATACATTTGCTTTGCTTGCTATATTTTTTACATTTAACACGGTATTCAACCCATAGACAAAATTAGAAAAAACTTTGAGCATTATGTTTAAAAAAAAATTCTCTGTTTAAAGCCTCCACTAAAATAAAACAGTTACAAAAGTAAAACCAATTGTTTACCGCGAAGGTTAAATTAATTCTTCTAATAAATACTTGCAAGAATTGGTGATAATTTATTAATACATATTATTTATGCAAAAATCATTAATTACAACAAAAATGTAAAGATTTTGTGGGATGAAGCTTAAATGGTTTATTCTGATTTCATAAGACAATTTGAACTTATCAAATGAAACTCAGTCAAGCTTTGTTCATTCAATAGAAGTCTTTTTATATGACATAAATCAAAATCCGAAAACTTTAGAACTGGAACTATCACCGATATGCAGAGTCAAAAAATTGCCTAGAAACTATATAGGATTTCCTTATCCTTACGTAAGGAATCAATGTATTTTAAATGACGTAAGGTCCTTACGGTA
>JAQIXX010002487.1:0-24248 GCA_034700605.1 Willowsia nigromaculata | reverse complement strand
ATATTGAGTTTCAGGTACTAAGTTGCGAGTTTTTAAAACTCGCTACTTGTGATATCGGCATTGTGTCCGGATTCCATTATTTCAAATTCAAAAGACCGAGTTTTCAACCGCAATATGAGTCATGACGTATTAGATGTATGAATAGCGCTTCATAGTTGTTGTTGCCTTTGAATAAAATGGCTTTTCATAGTTTTTATCAATGCAATAATTTTTGTACCCTGTTTATTCCGTAGATACTCATAAAGCGAAAATCTAAACCATTATATATGACAAAGATGTGTATCTTAAACTCTTTGCCCATACTAATCCCAATGTACTTGTGTTTTGACACTTTAAAATTACAACTTTTAATTTTAGCTTGTTCTCTCTTCATCCACCAAAATATATTACATACAGAACCAAAAAGTAATAACAAAAGTATTTAATTGCATGAATACCGAACAGTCTTTAGCATAACGCGCAGGACAAACAACGGACAAAAGGGATCTCTCTGATTTTTGTGCTGTTGTGTGTATGGTTGAATTTTGGATGGCAACATTTTCTGACTTGAGTGAGAGGGTCCTTTTGGTGCTTCGAGATAGGAGTGTTGCTGATGATGATGAGGATGATGGCTGCTTGTATGAATCTGTATACCACCACTATATAGTAGTGTCGTTGACTGAAGGTGGCAGGCAGACGAGACAAGGCAACACACTAATATCACCCCACCACCGTCATGTAATATATCTGTGCATATATCACATCTTGGTTTTGCTTGCTTTGCAACAAAACTACTTAAAAAGTCTTTTCTAAAATTACGAAAACGACGCTCCGTCTTTTTACTTGATATATAGTAAGTACGTTGCATTGTTAGTGGATAGAAAAGAAGAGCTCAAGTTTCAAGGAGTGTAAAAGTAGGAGTAAGTAGCAGCACAAGCAGTTACTAAAGCCTTTTCTTCATTGCTCTCGGTTTTCGGTTTGCTTCTAGCAGTGGCAATAATTATGGACATAAATATGATGAGGATGTGAGATGATGCTGATGAGAAGGAGAGAAAGAGAGAGAGAGAGAGCGCGGGAGGAATAAGGGAAACGGGAAAGCATCAAGCAGGCAGACAGGGTGGTATATGGTATATTGTGATATGCATGCAGAGTGAATATCCACTACTGCACACACGTACAACTATTACACCAACGAAATGATAGGAGGAGGAGTACTTTGAGGAACAAGGGAAAGGGAAAAAAAGAAAGAAATGAGTGACTCTGGGAAAAGTTGGTTGGAGGAGTTTTCGGATAATATGGCGGTGATGGTGTCGGTGTCTCTGTATGTTTTCTTTATTATTATTATATATTATGCAATTTGATGGGTTTTAAAAGGGCAAAAGCAGATAATCCTTTTCTCCTTTAACTATGATAATAATAATAATAATACAAAGTTAGAAAGAGAAAAGAAGAACAGTGATGGTGGTAAAGTCATCGTCTTTACAGATAATAATACGCGTTATAGAAAACATGTAGTTATGATGTATATACTAGTTTAGTTACTACGTAAAGTATTTTAAGTATCAAGTGTAAAGAATGAGTGAAATGGCTCCTTTCCTGTGTGTACCACAGCTCATTGCTGTGGTAGTAGCAATGTTGCCATTGCTTTTCTGCTGCTTCATCGTCGTCGTCCTCCTCCTCGGCGTCTCATCTCATCTCTGGCGGTTATTCCACTTGAAGCACTTTACGTCAGTATATCATTCATATCACGTAATTAAAACGAATAATGTTCGCCAAACTATAAAAGAGTCATTTTCATATTGCAATACATATTGTAATTTATGGCAAATGGTTTTGTTGGATGGTTGAACGAAAACTGAGAGAGAAAGAAGTTTCATGGCTGTGTGTGCAGTAATGTTATGTGTGTATGATGGCATGATGTTGAATGTTGGCTGCTCTACGAAACTCTGAACTGCAATACTAAAGCATAAAGTCGCGGTGGTGGTGGTGGTGAATGCTGACTTGTGTTTGTGTCTCTGACTACAGACTATACATAAGAGTGAAGCTTTATAGTTTGTTGGATGGAAGATTGGAAAGGGATGAATGAATGAGTGAATGAAAGAAAGAATGGAGTAATATGGAAGCAGAGAGAGAGAGTGAGAGCGAGAGAGAAGGAAGAACATCAGGGGAAAAGTTATGTTTATTGTGGGATGAATGAGAGAGAGAAAGAGAGAGAATTATTATTATGATGGAGGTGCGGGGTTATAGCCAAGTCGTTATTCGGGGGAGGGACGGACACAAAATTTATTTCAAGAGATGGTGGAGGTGACATCGACAACGGTGACGCTGAAGTATAGAAGGGAAATCTAGTTAGGCATACAAAAACATTAGTGTCATACAAGGAGGAAATTTATTTCTCATCTGGAGAATTTCCTTTTGTTAAAAAAATATGGAGAAAATAATTGTGGAAAAGGGGGAGGTGGATGGATCAATGAGACATTTTCGTATAAAAAAGCTTAAATATAAAGTTTTTCTAGCGCAACGTTAAAACTAAAGTTTGTAATAAATTTAGGAGTTATTACCCAGCAGATACGAATAATTTACAAGGTTGAAGCTGCTGATGGGCAATATAAAACGTAATTAGGATATTTGATGGAATCCGACCCATTCTTCAGTTTTTCTATGCACTTTTAAAAACACTGGTATAAAATACTTGATTGATTTCTACTATTGATCAATGAAAGATCCACTGAAACAACTGTAGCACAAGCAAATATAATAATAGTAATTTTTGACAACGCGACTTTTTGTTTCAATATTCCACCAGTCGACTACGACTTGCTGAAGATGAAATGAACATGTTGGCTTTGTCATCTTGTTTTTGCTTATCTTCATTTTCTGATGGTGACCTCAGTGGTTGTTGTATAAAAAGTTATAATATTGTTTTTATCAATGTTATGTATATTTTCTCCGACGATTTGATATCAATAGTCAGGATAATATTAAGATATGATGATGATGATTTCCATGCGATCATCTTGTACTTATTACAATTACAATGTCTTACTTCCACCAGCCTGCTGGTGATGATGGGATTGTTGTTGTGTCATCTTCCTCTCTACTATCATGTCATATGCCATTATTATTACAACATTTTATTCTTTTTCAACAATCTTTTTCCTCCACATTTACCATGCAGTATGCATTATTAGACTCGGACTAATCATTCAAGCAAAAAACGAGAAAGAAAAAAGTCTTCCTAGAAAACAAGTAGTCAGTAGCAGACCGGCTGTGACTGTTGTGTGCTACCAGTCGTCTTTCTGACTTTTCCCATTTCTTCTTCCTCTGGTCATGGATGTAACTGATGTGATGTGGGGAGTGGGGAATAATATGGGGATGAAGTTGAGGGAAAAGATCTCTCCTTTCTTCGAAACTCACACAACACATATATGAAAATATATGCATGTGGCATGGCAAAGTCTGTCCTTTATTGTGACCCTTTGAACTAAACTAAAGTACTTTCAGATATTATTATTATTTCTTATTCCTCTAGCATGCATCAAGATACGTGTGTGTTTCTCTTCTTTTTCTCACCCACCACCACCGCCCCCACACACACACACCAAACACATTAACTGACTAACTAACTGTAAAGGAAAAACAAAAGCTTTTTCAGTTATCTTCTTGTCTTGAAGAACTCATTTCATTTTCTTTTCAAGTCCCCACCACCAATACCATACACTAACATCACACTGTGAAAAACTTTCCACATAATAAAAACGTGTTACATCACAAAGAGGACATAAGAAACAGACAGCGCTCAAACAAGGAGGAGAAGACACAAACAAGGACAAGGAAATAGGGAAAAAGTGTTGTAGGAGGCGATGGTGACGAAGAGAGAAAGGAGCATGAGAAGGCGGACACATATATTTTTCCCTTACAAACAAACATCACACACTCAAGACAAGACAACAAAAATTGTTTGCGTCTAAGTTAGCTCAAGAGTGAAAGGGAACTTGGAAGAAAAACAGAAGGAGGAGATGGTGAGTACAGATAGCAATTTAATAATACGTATCAGAATCTCAAGGAAATTACTTGCCTCGCATAATGTGCAAACAAATGGTAAAAAGTAAGTACATTAAAGCCTAATAAGCGTGACAAAAATGGGGAAAGCTGTAATAAGTGAAATGAAACGTCATATGTCGACGGAATATGAAGAAAACGCAATTTTATTGCATCTTGAACGCCATATCCGTTCACTCTTACAGCAAAAATAAAGTGAAGTTCAAGTGTCTTATTATTTTATTGCAAAGCACCAGCACTGAAGAAAAAAATGAATGGTAAAAGTAGAACGAATGAAGGAAAGATTCTACAAAAAAAGTCAAACTAATCTTCACTGGTAATCTGTGAAAAATAAGGATAAGCATATGCCACCCTCTTGCTCTCACTCCATCTTATTTTCTCTTCTCCCTTGCAGAGTATCTATGTTCACACGGCACGAGATCCACATACACATTTAAGAAAAGACAAAGTAGTAAAAATGTGCTGTGCTTTTTTTGTGCCAGTGTTCACAAACAAGCAAAAGCCTGTCTCTTTCTATTCCATCTACTGATTACCTCTCTTTCACAACTAGTTTCATTCCAGTTAGCCTATTGAGATTGATTTCCAATTGGGGAATTATCAGGAAGGGAAAAAACATTATAGGATTTTTCCTCGTTTGCCTTTCCCTATGATGCTTTCACTCTGTCATTATAACGTCATGTCATCACATACCATACAAAAAGCGTGTTCCTTCTTGATAAGTAACTACTCCTTCTCTATTCATTATTCATTTGCTATAAAAGTAAATAGGTAGTTGTGATTAATTTCAGTGAGAATATTAACAAGTAAAAAGAATATTATTATGCATCACCAACTTACAATTTACTTCTTTTCAGGTCGCCTTTGGTATGATACTTATTGATACTGCTTACTATGCAATGCGATAAAACACCGTATTGTCAAGTCAAGACAAAAGGCAATGCGGCAAAGTATAGTACATTGTTTAGGTAATATGCACCAACTTTGACATCACTTGCTATGCCAAAAATAGCAAAACGTCGAAACTGCGTCAGTGTATATAATGTTTTTTAGGAATAAGATTGAATATTTGCTCATGAGCAAGAAACGGCTGAAAACAAAAGAATGCAAAATGATGAGCATGACGGTACGACACAATATGTCGACCTAACGTGCTTGGATTAAACTTTTTTTTTTACCGTTTTGCACAAGCACAGGTACATTTTGTAATCTACTTTACAACTAAAGCTGCGTGTAAAACTCTTTCTGGAGAAAATATCTCTGAATTTTCTTATTACAAGTTTCCCTGCATTTCTTTAATAGAACAAAGAGAAACTCCATACTATATATGGTAGAAAGAAAGAATGAGAAATTATGCCAGTTTTGTGATCTCGCTGCACACTAGCTACTACTTATTCTTGAGTTGACAAAACTTTTCCTTACTTTTTTGCAGATTTCTCTCATAGGAAATCAAAAAATCCTTTTCGTTTCTCTTCTCCAGTTCAATCACTCAAAAATATTTTTTACACTTTGATGATATTCAGCATGAGGAAGTTATACACATAGGTACAAAAATTCTTCATGGTATAGCAGGTAGGCCTATTGTCTCTTTAAGAATAAAAGTAAGTAAAAAACTAAGGTGAGACGTATGCATAACATCCGTATTATATTCAGTATACAAACCTTCTTCCTTTTCTACGTTTTTTAACTTATTTTTTTCCTGTTTGATGCGATGAAGAGATAAATGGGAGATCTCACGACCTTAAACCCCCAATTCCCCGCGGTTAGCACCAGCATGGCAAAGACGTAGCGAGCAGCATCCATCCACAAAAGGTTTTTTTTGTTTGATGGTACTCCAGCTCCAACAGCTACCACTCTCATCATCATCTTCTTCACGCGAAACCAAGCAACATCAGTCGTACGTACGAATACCACCACTTCTTCTTTTTCAAAGTAAAGTGTATTTGACTTACTATTTCTTTCCATTCCATCTTCCTTTTTTATACTCAATCTTCTCCTGTTCCTCTCTGATTCTTTTGGTGCTTTGCTCTGCGGAACAAGTGAAAAAGTCAAACGACTGCTGTTCTCACTTCGACCCGACTCTCATCTGCTCTCTCTCTCTCTCTCTCTCGGAGCTGTCGTCCCAAAAATGATAATTCAATCAGAAATATGAGTGAAATGTTCCGACGATGGTGATTATTATTACCATACCACATTCACACCATCAGTGAGATTCACACCGGAAAAATGAAAAGTTGCATTGGTGGGGGATGATGATGATGACGATATGATGAACTGAAAGAAGAACAAGAAAAAGAAAGTCTCGCATATATTTTTGATATACTTTCAGCACTCAACTCTGTTCACTCATACAGTCATCAGAGGGTGTCATTTATTTTCTTCTGTCCTTTTTCATATTTCTTGCTAGCTTTTCTTCAATTCCAAGTTTTTCAGCGGTGATGGCATTGGGGTGTTGGCACACTCTGGTGAATTCTTCTCATTTATTACTCTTCTCCTTCAAGTTTGAAAATTCATCGTCGTTTCATCATCATCATGATCGAATATATATGAAACATGCAAAAGTCTTCATATTAGAGAGAGAGTGGGAGCTTGATATGCAAAACGGATGTAATACAGACATGGTTAGATATTTTGCATACAATTTATTCATATTTGGAGAAAATATAGTGGCAAAAGTAAAAGACGATATTTTGGTGATGGAGATGATGAGATATGATAGCATATTATACATGGTGACGACAATGTAGTGGTGGGTGGCATTAGTTAGTTAGCTGCATCAAATTCATTTCATTAGGTTGTCTCTCTTCCTCCTCTATTCATTCAATGTTTGTCCTTTCTACTGGTGGTGGCTCAAAATTTCTGAACGTCATTCTGAAGGATTTTCTTCCATCTTTTTTTTCTCTTTCTAGCTTCTCTCATTTTGACTTTCTTCCTTCAATGAAACAGGGAAACGAGGTAGTAGTGATAATGATGATGATAGGGAAAAGTGATAAAAAGTTTAAAAGTCATCATCAAGTCATCTTGTTCAAGTCGTGTTGTAGTAATCGTCAAACATTATGCAATAAAGACATGTACATATGTATGCATCTATTAGACAATACAGAAAATTTGTATATCAGCTCAATTAGATAACAACTTGTGTGATGTAAATTTATTGCTTATACTACGTAAGAAAAGCCATTGATGATCATTAGGAGAAAATTTTCTTTATTTCCTGTTGGAAAAAGTCATTTGTGATTTTGAAGAAGAGGAGCAAGTTGTTTGACAGGAAATATATATCATTCGTGGGAGTTGACACAAATGTTGGCATGATAGGAAAAACTGACGAAAAGAAAGTAGCCAAAAGAACTAATTGCCAGCATGTATATAAATTAAAACTTTACGAGCAAAACCAAAATATGCAGCATTTCAGGAAATGAAAGGAAAAATGAAACTTACCCAAAGAACTTGAGAACTTACTTGCTGAAAATGGAATGTACCAACATTATATGCTGCAAATTGTTTCATCCACAGTTCAAATGCTTGTGCATAATTAAATTTAACTGATAGAGATAATCATTATTTAATTAGGGGTTAAAGGGTACAACATAATACATTTGTATGGATGAAAGTGATATCCCTAACACTCATTTAAAAAAAAAATTCTACACAATTAATTCATTTTTGCCCCCAAATACAGAATAGCCAATATAACTTTTTCATTTAGTAAGTCACAAAATATGCATGCAATGCAGCAGCACAAACGTGAGTTATCATTTGTAATACAGCCGCAACCGGCGCAACCCCCCGTTCGAATCCACTTCTATATTCAATTCCATCATCCGAGATCTCTTAAATAATAGAAAATTAAACGAAGACGTTGAGAGACAAAGGAAGGAAAACAGGTTCTTGGTGTGGCTGTAGTAGTACGTTTTTACCTACCAGCAAAAAGCTACAAATTACTTGAATGCCCAGACATAAAGAAGCACTTTACCTCTTTACCTTCTAACATTCGTATTTATGCCTGACAATGTAGTGTTGATGATGACGATGACGGCGAAAAAGAGAGAAAGAATAATAATATAAAGTATTATATTTTATGCAGTGCACAAGCCAAACTTATACCAGATTTGTACATTTTAATTTACCAATGTCAAATGGGGAATTATTATGAGTTGTTGAGTCGTCTTGTTGAGTTTTTACTTACACTCTGTCTCTGGTGCTAATATACTACTTCCCAAATACATAAAAACAGCTTTGAGGGCTTTTTGGTGATATAACTTTACAAAGCAGTTACAATGAGGGTTGTTCTGCTTGCAATGTAACTTTAGACTTACACATAAATATTATCAACAATTTTTTGATGGTGATTTCATGCCATTTTCTTCTTACTTGACCTTACATCTTTAATAACATCTGTGTGTGTGCGTGTACTTACTTTTTTTGCCTTATATACTGCTCAGATTCGTCAAAGATAGGAAGGAATGTTTCAGGATCATTTTTACCTCCTGAAGTCAACAGTCAGCCAAAAACTGCCCACTAAACAGCGTTAATAAATTACTGAAAATTTTTACTGTCTCATCAACATGCATCATCTCACTTCAACACACTCAAAACAACAAGAAGATTAAGAGTTGGTTGTGTACCGTGTTTGTGGCTGTATGTGAGCTCACATTCCTTCCATTTTTATTCTTCATTCTCTAATCGTTTGCTACGAGGTAAGTTATTAGCAGGGAATCCATCCGTCCCTGTCCATATTATACTTGGAGTAATTGTATGCATAAAACACCCAACCTGCTCAAGAGGTGAATGAGACGACGACAAGAAAAATCAAATGAGCAAATCATGTTGATGTACGAAAAAAAATTCTCTCTTGACTTATTGATGAGCTTTCTGTTCTGTTTTGTGATTCTTCTTCTTATTATTCTGCAAAAAAAATATCGACCCTGTCTGTTCACAACCCATCGTGATGATCCCGTCCCGTCTCTATATCTTTTTTGATTTAAACTCTTTTCTATTTTCTTTTGTCTTTTCCTCTAGCCTGTCCGTCCGTCACATAACAGCAGTAATAATACATGATCACCTTTTATGAATTTGTTGCACCCTTTTTCATCATCAAACAAATGAATCATTTTTCGTTTTGCAGAGTTTGCGAGCACATTATATATATTTGCCTGTGCTCTGCCATATTTTGCATATTGCTACAAGCTAAAATACCATGTCTGTCTGTGTTTGCCTGCCATACAGTTCTAATTTGTGGCTTTGACTTTTTCATGCAATGATGATCTGAGATGATATTCCGTTTGTTGTTATTGTTGTGCTAGCTGCTGCTGTCCCTCTCTGTCATTTTGTTTTTTCTTCTCTTATAAATATGTGATTTGCATGGCTAAAATGACTTACGTGTCAGTCGATTGGCTGTAGGGATTGCAGACAGAGGAAAGAATAAAAATTATTTATTGGTTGGGAACATAAATAACAATAAAGAAGAAGCAAAATGAGATGATGGGTTGGTATAATATACCTGGCATGTGTATAGGTATGCATGACGTATACCGGCATTTGAAATTTGAAAAAAGGTAACATGATTATTTTTATTATTATTATTATAAGTATAACTTTTTTTATGATTATTATTGTAATGCTGATTCCTTGGATGAGGACAATGACGAGTTTGAACGTATCCGTGCAAACATGATTACTTTTCACAAAGGCCAAACCAAGAGAGAGAGAGAAAATGAGCTATGTGTTCATCTCATCAACATCATCCTCCTCAACTCTCAAAAAAAAATAAACTGCTTCTGCTCCTGCTCATCTCGTCCTCACAACTCTACCATTTTTTGTTATTTGTTTGCAACACACATTCACATAGAATAAAAAATATATATATAAAATCGTACGTACTCCGTCGTCGTACGTCCGTAAAAAAGGACTAGAGAGAATAGGAGCCCCACCTTAAGTCATGCAAAGGGAAAAGTCATACTTCATTTTTTTCAGTATCATCATCACAAAATGCTATAAATCACCTCTTTTTCTGCCATCGCCATCATTCCCATTGCATTATTACTCACATACTTATTATATATTACGTACATATGTACACACGGACATGGACTCAGAGAGAGACATTGCAATAATAACAGTTTGCCTCTGTTGCCGCTGATGCTGCTTGCTCCGTTAAACTATTTGGATCTCTTTTCATTTTTGCCCTACAACAAAACTTGTGCTGCTGTTCACAACTACCTCCGCCACCACCACCACTGCTCTCCCGTCTTTCTTCTTCTTTTACTCCTAACTCAACTCCATCCATCCGAAAGAAATAAGTTATGTCTAAGCAAGATAGAATAGATGTGTGAGCCACATACACACCATCCTCATCATCATCGTCATGATCAGAGTCCATAAAACTTGGAACACTTACACTTTATTCTATTTTCTTGTTCCTCTCTCTCTCTCGCTCCAGCTCTTTCTACTAACATGTACATATACACATACTTTTTTACCTTTTCATTTACTGCCACCGCCACTACTACAGCTTCCTTTTTTGTATTGTGTGGCATGGCACGTATCGTACGTCGTCTCCTTCTACGAAAAGTCCAAAAAAAAACCGACCGATTACTACGATTACTCTTTCTATTGCCTTGCATTATTATTACTTATATAAACTTCTATTTTTCTCCTATTCTCCTCTGCTACCATTCTATCTGTATGTGTTTCAGTTTTGTTGGAAAAAACTTTTTTTTTTGCTTTTGCTCTTATGTATATCGAGATAGATGAGATTTCAGAGAGAGAGAGAGAGAGAGGGTGTATATATACAATAGCTGGTATAAAATGTGGAAAAGAGATTTTCTGGGAAATTGTTCAGGAAGCTATGTGTCACCTCCAAGTAGACAGGCAAGCAGATTCGACAGACAGGCTTCACTCATAAATTATCATGATGTGATGTGAGCTTCTCTCTCTCTCCCGGACTGCTCGGCCCTCTTCTCCAACCAACTCAACTCGACAAAACTCTCGCATATAGATACACAGTTTTTGTGTGTTTGGTGGTGGTAGTAAAAGCAATAAGAAAAAAAGAAGAATATCTAAGGGCTACACGACAAACACAAACGTTACATCATCATGAATGACTATATATCCTTGGCGAGCTGGTTTTGCTGGTCCATAATATTATATGCAATGCAATGCAGAAGCATCATCAGCAGTATAAAAACACAAAGTCTTTCTTCTGCTGTCCTCCTTCCTTTTTTTTCTGCGATCCTCCTGATCCTGATCCAATCTTTTTAGTCATACCACCAACAAACACAGGAGGAGTAGTAACGGTGGCAGTCTTGGTGGTGGTGGTAATAGAAGTAATAGCAATGCATAAAAAGCTATTGCAGGCCATTTGCCATAATATAACATGCACACAAACAATATAAATGGCCAGGCCAACAAAGTCTGTCTTCTTCCCATCAGCACTACATCAAGTCATGACTGAAACTTGCTATTACTTCTACTACATGGGTTTTACTTTACTTTTTACTTCTCTTTGCTGCGTAAAGTTTCCTGTGTGCAGAGAGTAGAGTTTCCTACTCTGCCGTTTTTTTCTCTCCTATCGCATATCTATCACAATAATACGCGTATATATGAAATGGCTCTAAGGGTGAAATTCTCCTTTTTCTCTACTTTTTTCTCTCTCTTTCTTGTTCCATTCTGTCAGCTAGTTGCCATATATTATTTGAAATATATAGCATTTTTCGTCCTTTTGGTCGTGTCCGAGATGAGATGAAGAGCACAGTAGCAGTAAATTTATGTGTGTCGAGTTTTTCAGCTCATCACACACACATACACACAAGCCAAAATGCCTGGCGAAGTGCTTCGTCTACTACTACCACCGCCATGGCCAACACCATGATGGGAGGATATTATATCCGTGGTGGTGGTGGTAAAGCTCAGGCGACTAAACTGCTCTCTGCTTCGAGCGACCCTCCACGCAACATTGACAATGAAAATCGGTAATGGCAAAAACCTAAAAAGTCATTATCACAAAAACCGCCTGTAATTCTTACTTTACTTAGGTTACAGATATAAATCGTGAAAAAGTGACAGCATACTGACTGCTTGACTGAGCTCTGAATCAAATGGCATCAGCAGCAGCAAAAGCGGAGCATACGTAGACACACAGAGAGCACTGCAATATTATTATTATCCATCCATCTCTAACATTTTATTATAGCAAAGGGAGATTTAATATAAGCAGTTTTTAGTTGAGGTACGTATTTACGTACATGCCAGAACCAGATAAAAAGTTATAATATTAAACACAAACGAACTTTTTTCTCTTTCTTTCTGTATGTCTCTCTCTCTCTCTTCTTTTGCTCTCGTTTGGATGGATGGACATGCAATAATAATAATAATAGTAATGTTGGTAATAACAATAACAAGAAGAGGAGAAAAAGCCGAAAAAGAATAAATAAGCAAAAGAAGTAGTAAAGTAATGCATATTACATGTTTAGACTTTTGCTCTAGCTGTTTTTTTATCTGGCGCAATACTAATAATAATAAGAGAGATGAGAGATGTGAATGCATATATAGATAAGTATGTATTGTGTACGTGTGACGATATATGCAAGTCTGTGTGTGAGTGAATAAGTTTTTTTCTGGTAATAAGAGAATGAGAGGAAAAGAAAAGAAAGGAATGAAGGAAAGAGCAATAAATTAAAAATCTCAGGGCATTTCTTCATCCCATTCTCAGCCCTCACCAGAAAGAGAGCGAGAGAGATCGACATAATTCTTTGAGCTGCTCATGTCGAACAACAGTCGAACCTACTAGATCATCGTGAGACTACCTTATATATACGGGAAAAAACTTTGTATTGTATTAATAATATACCTACATACCTAAAATATATATCTCAGCGGTACAAGTATTCATCATCAAACTGTATTGATATATTTATTGAGCATGCACACACGGCTCGCACACAAATGAATGTACATATCCTTAATTTTTTCCTACTTTTTTACAACAAATAGCCATTCGACTCGTCAAAATAAAATATATGGGATTGGGTTCGTTTGCGAGAAGATCACAGCTCTACTCCTGTGACTACATTTTTTGAAAGTTCATGTTTCTACTGCTGCTGTTGTTCTGCTGTAGATGAGAATGAGCTATGGCTTTCTTCGTCTCGTCTCATCATCAAGAGATTATCATCATCATGATTACCACCACCACGACCATCAAGATCTTTTCTTTGAAAACCAAACAATTTCCTATACAATAAAAGACAAAGGCAATATTTTCACATTATGGCTTCTCACTATTGGCAAATTATTAGAAGACGAAAAAAGGTTTCCGAAGATGACGCTGACGGTGATCATGACCATCATTGTAAATGGTCATTGCTATTGAGAAATCACTGACCACCGCGATCAGCATCATTTTTGATAGAGCACACAATAGACTTTATGCCGCATATTTACACAAGGCGAAGGTGAATGAAAACGTGTGTATTATGAAGCATGATAAAACATAATATGCAGCAGTTATATATTGGCTATATGTGTTTGAAAGTATACACGCATAATATGAATCTTCTCAATCAATATTCAATATTATTCAATCCAATCGTATCCACCAAGACGATGCAGTGCCATCCTCCTATAATATTTTTTACGTATATGCATAATATTTTCAACATGGCATTTCTTTCGTGCCGGTCTTTGTTCTTCTTTGGTTTTATAGAGGCATTGTTGTACGCGGTGGAATACTGCATATTTATGGACGCACGAATAGTACATAAACTATGTAGAAAAGAATCTTCTTCTTCGTTGTTTTCTTCTGAACTCCTTCTTGTTTATGTGCGAGCATCTGCTTTTTTAGCTAGTCAAAAAATGTGTAATATATCTATCCAACTTGACACGAGTGATGCCTCCTCTTTCTTCTCTTTTTTCTCCTTCCTTCAGAGTTTCTTCAGAAAATAGTGGTCACCACACCAGCACCACCACCACCATCAAAGCAATACTGGCATTTAGCGTTGCTTTGCAGCAAAAGCAAAGTCACAGAAAGAAGCAAGCCAGGCCATGATGATGGAATGAGGAGGACGGACACTAGGATGGACGGATGATGTTAAGTTATTGTAATGCATGTACGAAATTTACAACGTGCTCTGATCTTGAAGTGGTATATACCTCAGTAATAGATAATGCGGACTGCGAGTGTGTCCGTACATCATGGATTTATAGTTTTCTATAAGAGGCATATACACATATCCTTTTCCTATAAGCCATCATCATCATGATCACCATCAATCCATCTGGATTTATTTCTTCTTTCTTCTGCTTCTAAGCAAAAAAGGAGGAACCAAAAGGGTTCTTCATCATCAAAAAATTGTCGTAAATAACTCAAAACGGATTCCCTAGAAAAAACAAATTATTCTCAATGTGTTTCGCCTCTCTATAGATTGCTGCATTTTCTCCTATATATACTAACAACAAACAAGTGTATCGGTAAGCAATATTTTTATACATACACATATTATATGCTTCTATTACTAATGTGTCTGGCATTAACTTTAGTAGTAAATCCAATATACAATGCTCACCATCGAATTTTTTGACTATTAACTTGAAAAAAAAACATTCTTTTTTTTTGTGAGAAAGAAAGCCGAAATATTATTAGAGATGGAAAGATGAGAGAATGGATACAAGGTGGTGGTCGACTGCTTGCTGTCTTCGGAAAGCTCAAATATACATATCCGCAACTAGCCAACATTATTGTTGTTTTCAAGGAATGAGTATCGTCAAGTTAGGTCAATAATGATTATTATGGTCAGTTCATCTCTTTGTTCGCATTGTTGGTTTTAATAATACTGTGTAGTAAAAAAGGTATAGTAGCCACTTGATCTTACTTTGAAGGGAAATAAAAGCGAGACAGAATAGAGGGAGAAATAGAGACAGAAAAGTGATTATTGTACGTGTAGCCGTAGTCATTTTGATTTGCTGGCGATGGAAGATTTCTTCTTGTTCATCTATATATAATTTTATCAGTTTATTAAATCGTGCACCTCAGCTTTCCTGTGAAAATCATCTTTGCAGTCTGCTTCTTCCTCATCCTCCTCCTCTTCTCCTGCGTCCATGTGTGCATTATTGACACTGACATGACAGCAAATGATGTTTCATGTAGTATCCCTTTGATAATCTTATAACATCTTATATCTTGCTTTGTACATGTGAATGTGACCCCTTATAGGCTTGCAATTAAAGCGAACATGGTAGCTCAAAAGCGTCATATAGTTTAGCGGTCTTATCTTAGCATCTTATTGAATCAATAATAATAAAAATAGGGTTAATTTATTTTTTCAAGAAATGCACGCTATACATCTCACGACGATAAGCCATCAAACAGTAAATTTTGAAACTAGTGACTAGATAAATCTGAGATTTATTTATTATTTTGCAAAGAAGGAACAGCCCCGCTAAAATAATTTTTGAAATGATGCAGACGAGGATTTGAGAGAGTGTATGCGAAATGCAAGGAAAACTAATAACTCAAGCCAAAATTATTATGATAGTTGCACATTTTTATTTTTTAAAAAATAATAATTTTGATGGGGAGAAGGAAGACGAAGGCAAATAAAGTGCCATATGACATGCCATCCCATATAATGCGACATGAACATGACGATGATGTTGATCATGTACTTTACGTCGTTTTCTTGGTTAATATTTTGGCCTGGCCTCGACTTGGTCGTCACCATCCGTCACAGTGTATAAAAAGTAGAAGGATGGAGAGAAAGAGAGAAGCGTTGTTGTTGTCGTTATGTATTTTATTATTATTACCATTTTGTAATGTGATGTGTACTTAAAAGTATGTGTTGACGATGATGATGTTGTAAATGAAGAAAAAGACTCAAGATTGCTATTGGGATGCCATACCATGCCAAATTATTATTACTGCCAGCCACACATTACATATTTTTACTACTATATATCACACACACGACAGCATTAAAACTTTACTCATTTTTATATTTAACTCCGAAAAAAAAACTTATGTTTAGTGCGTATTTCATCAACGGAGAAGAAAATAATCTGCGCGAGCGGTGATATGTTGTTAAAATACATTTTCATCGTTATTATTATTATTACCACCACCAGTGTTAATACTATCACTACCACTAGTAGTTGTTGTACTAGAATTGAAAATAAGTCGTTTTTTGAGATAGTATTTTTTTCTATTATAAAGTAAAAATGACGATGAGATGGAGAGAGAGAGAGAGAAACGATGAGATGACGACGCTGACTCTTCTGGCTTATGGTTTGTTATTCGGGATGGATGAGACGACGACGACGACGATAAAGCTGATGATGATGAAGAGGAGTGCACATACATCGAAATAGATGACTTGCCGTTGATATATGTACGTTGGCTTGCAGTGCACATTTAAGCCATCCATGTGTAATGGCTGTGTTGCGATGATGGTATGGTGGTGGTGTTTGTTCCTGTCTCTTCTCTCGCAGTATATTTTGGCCCTTCTCTCTCTCTTTTTGAAACATGTCGCTCATAAATCTGTCAAAAAATTTTACAGGGGGCGAGAAATAAAGAGAAGACGCGATGAAGGTCCATTGAAATTACGTGTACTCATGGTAATATCGAGGATGGATGGATGCTTTGCTTTCCTCTCTTTATAATATATGTTTTCTCATCTCGTCTCTCTCTCTCTCTTAACCTGCCTGGCTTATTGCATACAGAAGAATAACACAAAACGTAACATAAAAACTGAGAAAAACTCATCTTTCGATGTTCGTTATTTAGTCATTGCCATTGCGCATACTAAAAAAACTGCTTCTGATGTTGCTGCTTCTGCTGCTGATGATTAGGATGATGGTGATGCGCTGTGATATATATTATGTTTTTTGAAAATCTACTTAGGTCCGGAGAAGAAAAGGGAATAATATGAGTAGTTAGGGAATGTGCTTCATTTCAATCCTGTTGTAATCATCAACATTACACACATTATGCACAGAAAATATATTTACACAAAAGAAAGGAAAAGAAGCCTGAACGAGTGAAAAAAGATAAAGAATGAATAATATTATAATTTATGTACTTTACAGTTGTGTGTGTGTCTGTACATCCATGTGTTATTGCTTGACATGTATGTAATAATAAGAAGATGAGACTATATCAGCATGTCATGTCGTGCTGTAGTCATGTTGGATGGGTTAGTCGTGGCTGAAATTAAAGGAAAAGAAGGTACTAAATAGTAGTAAAACTAATGCGTTTTATGTTCTATTCTAGTGTGGTGGAAATAATGGCAGTTGCAATCAGCATAATAAATAGTAATCATAATTGTGGAGAGATGTATAATCGCTTGCATGTACTGCCGCACTATAACAAAGTCTTTTTTAGTGCACTTGGCTTTTCCCGTAGTTTTTTGGACATTGGGTGCTATCGCACGTCTGGTGCTGCCATGTATCATGTGGATCATAATGGGATGTATGGATATAATAATGACGTGATGGGTTAATGGCATGGATCATGTTTTTTGTTACTTTATTGTAATATATTGCTTACTTTTGATGGATTAAGTGTCCTTTGTTGCTTCTTATCTAAAATTTCATATCATGATGGCGGAAAGATACGCAGGCATCATATATTTGTGCGCAGGCTACGGCTACATATAAGGTCAGTATTACAAATATTACACGCATACTAAATATTTGTTATACATAATTTCTCATGCCATGAATTCTTTTCTAAATTGGTAAAAATACGACATTGTGTTTTGTACTACTACTGTGAGTTAAGCCTTTTTGTTGAAATGCTTACCCTAAAGTTTAAACGCAGCATATGGATAGAGAGAAAGCACGTTAGCTTCCTGAATGAATAGCAGATATAGTGTTATTGCAACAACAACATGAGCGAGAATGAGCGTAAAATGTCATTGATGAATGAATTAGTTTTTTGATACTTTCTTTATAAAATTAGCGCCCATGGGCAAACAATTACATATTCTTAAAAATAAAAATCAATACAATACGAATATACGAATAGGTATATACAGTTTTGCTATCTTACAACCATTATCAGAATTAAATGTTTATTGTTTGATTAGGAAACGATACCTTTCTACCATCAATCTGATCAATATAATATAGTACTACCGCCTCATTTTCAAGTCGTACTCATTTACCGCACAATCATAATATTCTTGCTAATCCTACATATTTTGAATTTCATAAAAAAAACATACCAAACACATATATTTTCCGTTTGACACTGCCGATAAGATCCTACCAATTTTTGACAATCACGAACGAATCTCCCATCTTTTTCCCTTCTCCGTCAGGCAGTAGATTTTACATGCACAATACATCAAGGCGTATATAATATTCATGCACTCGTACACCAAGCCACGCATTCTTTTTTCCTTTTTCTCCTTCCTTGTATTGTAGTTAACTCTGTTGAAAAAATGAGACAATCAGCATAAATCAAAGTGGGAAACCTCAATAAATGAAAAATTACCTGAAGCTGTCACCCACAACACATCAGTTAGTCAAGAAGGAGAAGAAGAGAGAGGAAAAAGGAATCAACGCTCCATTCTCGAAGGAGGCAGCAAAGGAAAAGAAGTAGAAGAATTGAGGCTAGCTTTATAAAGAGAGTGAAAAGTGATTCATATTTTTATTATATACATTACAATACATAACATGCCTATATATAAATTTAGAGAACCGTATAAAAATATATAGTATTTTATAGATATACGCTGTTGGTACACTAGTGTCAATATATATTTTACAACAGCATGCACTTATGTTACGTACCGCTGCATTTCTCTGTGTGTGAATTCATTGAGCACATCAGCACCATCGTCATCATCATTATGCATCCTTTTACCTTATAAATACATAAATAATCTTTTTAAAACAACCAGGAACGTACCGCATCATGACCATCTTCATGAACAACACTTCACTTTGTGGATATACATTAATTCACTTCACCATCTATTCTTCTTCACACCACTGACTGACGAGTACGGTATCACAACGTGAGCTAGAAACGAAAATTTAGTGCACAAGAAATACGATAGATTCCCACGGACTTGAGAATAAATATAAATGGATAGCTTACCTAATTGGATTCATTATAAGAAAGCATCAATGTTTTCTACCAAGTTTTTAAAAAGAATATATAAAAGTTCGTGACTCACCAAACAGATATATAAATATTTTAATCGGTACAAACAAGCGGATTCAAGACAAATGAAGAAGGAAGGAAAAATGAGTGGAAAAAAGGCTAGCTCCCGGCTTTTTTCCGAGGACCACGAAGATGATGCTTAAATGTATGTATGTATACCTAATATGTGTAAAAGCATGATAAGTTAATATTTCACTTTATCATTTGTAATATAAAGTCTACACTCTCGGCATGATTAAGGTATAATTAAGATCTCCTTCTGTCCATTTTGACTAAGGTTCTTGAATCGAAAGTGAACATTTCAGTTTAGTTAGGCATGCACAAGTGTATAAAAAATGAAGTAAAAAAGGATCTAGCGAGGAAAAAGAAAGGGAATGGGAAAAGGATAGAGGATGAAGCCAAACACAGGGGCACATGCTTAAATATGCTTATATGTTTGAGACGTGGTGAATTTAATATAGCTAACCTTAAAATCTCTATCCTATCCTCATGTGTGTGTAACCCTGCTTGGTGGTGTTGTTGTTCCAGCTGAAAAAGTAAGAAACGTCAAAGAGGAAAGAAACAGGTGCTTTCTGCCGGTACGCCGTGCCACCATCTCTACACATTTTACTTTCTGTTGTATATTATAAGAACAAGTTGTTTGTATAGAATGCAATTGAAATCGAGAATGAATGATAAAGTCATGCATGTATGCGTTTCTTTTTGTACTCCCTCTCCAAGGAAGGAACCTGCTGGCTTCAAGGCAAATTAACCATATTTGAATTTTGTATTCATTTGATAGCTCTGCTGTGATGATTATTATTATCAAAACTTATTTTATACAAAATAGGAGGATATGAGCACTGACAGATAACTAGAGAAGAGCCCTATCCAGTCTCTCATCTTTGTTGAAAACAGTTTATATTTATAGCAAAAAAAAATATAAATAATTCTGCCTTGCAGCTCATATAATTGCCCAATTTTTTCCTTCCTTTCTTCTTTGCCATCTCTTTCTCTTATTATTTCGTTAATGTTACACCTTCATTATGCAGTGACGGTGCTGACAAGAAGAGTATAGCAAAGAATGTGATGTGACTTTTTACAAGTTTTTATTGATATGCACCATAAATATGATAATGACGATGATGAACATGAACAATACGGTGGATTACACCGATGATTTGATAATGATCGCATGCTCAAGCATTAACAAATACAGTGCGATTTTTTACACTTTGCCAAGTTACTCCTGTGTTGTTCTTTGACTGCATGCCTTGTTTGGTGTCTACTTTGATGATGATGGAAGGAATGAAGGTTGTCTTGTCGGTGGTGATGAAGCTCTAAGAAGCAGTAAAGCAAACGAACGTTTTTTTCAAACCGTATGTATAAAGAGATTCTTGAATTGCTGCAGTCATCATCATTGAATGATGAGGTGTAAAGAAGAAAACTACAAGAGAAAAGAAAATAACACCTTTTCAAGCGCATGATAATCATATCGTCATCCCGAAGAAGACAGATTTTTGTAAAGTGTTCGTCGTCACATCTTTTCCTTCACATTTTGATCAGCGGTGACGAGTGAGCATGAGCATATAATCACCTTGCGCCTGTTGTTTGTGTGTTATCAAATAATATGAGATGGATAAACAGCCAAATAATATGTTGTTCTTTTTCGCTTCTTAAAAGTTAACATGTTGCAAAGTTATCGTGTGATATACCTACTTTTATTATGTTTGCACTCTAATTCCTTGTTGTAATGCTCAAACCAACATGAGCATATGGGGAAAAGTCGCAAGTAGTGGTTTTCTGTTGGTGAAGCTTCTCCTTTCCTTAGTGCTTCGGCGTTGATAAATAGCTTTGTAACAAACAACGGCAGTATACCCAGCAGCACTAGAGCAGAAGCATTATATATCCTTTATTTGTATTTGTGTGTGTGAAAAAACGAAATGCTCCTGTTGCGCCGCTGAGTTGGCTGAACAAAATGGAACATTGAATTACGTGAACATTGAAGTTATCATGTATAAGTTTGTAAGAAAAGACGTTACACAAGTGTGAAAAGAATGGGGTTTCTTTTAGTAGTAACTGCATGTATTTAAGTCATTCATAAATAAGTAGCAGGCTTGAGGATCAAAAACACAGGGAAAAGATGAAATAGTAGGAGAGGGACGCATCACTTGTCACTTTGGATCAGGCATAATATCAGCGTCATCATCGTGTTCCTGTTTTCCACTTTGTCATCGTCATCATCTTTTAGATATCAAATCAAATCATATCAAGAGACGGGCACCTTGATTCCTGTCGCCTTTATGTATACATAAGGATTCTATTCTATATATCTTTGCAGAAGACCACTGTTGACGAACACGTTCTCTCTTTTTAAAATTCTGTCGTGTTTCTCACACCCTTTTTCGTGTTACTGTACAGTCATATTCATAGTAAGGTATGTAATATGTATGTACTGTAATGCAGCAGAGTGGATGCACGGTATCTAGGATTGGTTTGTTCTACTCAGGTATTTTGAACCTTTTTTCATTCGGTGACAAAATATATTATGGCAAGTTGACAGTTGGTCACTTTATGAATCTCGTAATTTATAGGTATGGTTTTGAATAATGTATGTGATGCCACAAACAGGCAGAGAGCTCGTCATATAATATGGGATTCATAATAATAAATCCATTATCATATATCACTCAATAAGACTGTGATTTGTGTGTGACAGATGAAAGGAGAGAAACTGTTAATAATAAGCATGACAAAAAAAGCTATGAAATACAAGCTTAACACAGCGCATACCTTACTGCAAAACTTTGTGAATGTCTATATGTGAATTTTTAAACTCGAGGAAACAGTTGGTGTCATAATTTAATATTAGTGGCAAAATACAGTTTTAAAATTTAAAAGTCATATTGAAGGCCATGTCACATTACATAAAAATGTAAGAATGAATGATATAAGAGTTTATCGAACCTAATGCTAAAGGAAAATCCAACCTGCTGTTGTTGCGTACAAGTAAATATGAAAAACACGTAGTATGTACCTGAATCGAAAGCTGAAATCGTTCAGCTAATAAGAGGTATCTAAAGTATATAGCTTCCTTTTTCACGGATGTAGGCATTGAAAAAGAAAGTAATTTCACCCACGGTTGTACAACACAAACAGATATTTCTCCGGTGGTCAAAATATAGTCACCATTTCATAAGCAAATATATGACCGTTAGACTAAGAATATACTCTCGTTACACACGTTCTCCAGCTCTCCCATCTTTTCTCCTCACTTTTATCCCTTTTATGTCCCTCATACTCATCCAACACTGCCAACAAAAAATGCCACGTACATAATGCAGAGTAAAGCAGCTACACATACACACGGGAGTCAGCCAGCTCAATCAACTCTGAACGCGTCAAGTCCACCCATCCATCCGTCCGTCCATTCTTCCGTCTATCTGTCCATCAACATGCTAAAAAAGCACGGTCAGCTTCACTTGGTATCACAAACTCAGCAGCAGTAGCAGAATCATCATCATTTCATACTCTGAGAGACGTGCAATGTTATAAAAAAGAATACGGGTGAAGCTTTCCAACTCTGGAAAAGTAGGAGACGAAAAAAAAGTACTTCAAAAGCCGTTCTCTATCTAATATGTGTTCATATGGCTTTGTAGGGAAGAAGAATAACAGCTTTACCAAAGTACCACGACTATTTTCCCCATTTACAATCCACACAAGTAGTAGTTTTCAACAACATATATCTATAAAATGGAGAGAGAGATAGAAACGAAGAAAGGGAAGATGCTTCTCCAGAAGAAAAGCAGAGTAAAAAATATATAATAGCTGGTTGAGTGACTAGCCTCAGCTATAGGTTGGCAGGCAGGCATCTCTCACCGGTAAAAACGGGAGAATTCGGAGAAGAGTTCGTCGTGTCAGCGTCACATCACTTTAGTGATGGCAGATAGATCCGCCGAGGAGGCAACTTAAGTACAAAGTAGTGGTAAGCAAAAAAATTGGAGAGAAAAGAGGAGAGAAGAACAAGAAGTGTATAACAGGCGGACAGTTAGTTTAATACAGACAAACAGACACACACACAAAGCTATATGTGTATATAGGCGTCATAAAAATGGATTTTCTATCCATACATATCTATTGGAACAAGGACATATTGTTATCATCAGATCATCAAGGAAAAAACTGAGAAGGCATACATCCATATGTACATGTATTTGTTTTTCGATATGAATATATACACACAGGCGAGCATATAAGTTCTTACATTCATTCGCTGCTAGTTTTTTTTTATCTTTCATGGTGCTTGCCAAGCTGAAAGAAAAGGCAACAACTTATTTATTTCGTTCAGATCAGAGGAAAAAGCTGTTAAGTTAGCGGTGTCAGAACCAATTCATATTTGTTTTCTAGGAGCATCATATGAACAATGATATTCGTATTTTTACCGAGAGGTCAATTAAGCACAAATCGAGTATAGTTTGTAGCAATTTGAATTATTGTGCGTTTCATTCCAGATAAAATATTTTATTTGGCCAATTTTATGTATTTAAAACTGCGTGTACGCTAAACTTTCACCCAAATATTTTTTCTCCCAACGCAAGTGAAAGTTGTCGAACAATTTCTGCTAAAGATATGCATAATAAATAATAGAAAACTTCATTTTAATGCAAAATAATAATAATATTTGAAAGAGGAAGGTTGCAATTGCATTTTACATTTATATAGAAAAATGCATCTTGAAATGCGTACTTAAAGATGGTTTTGCGTTCATATGTGCTTTAAGACTTTATACAGTTGCAAGAAATAAAAAACATGCAGTGATGATACAAGGAAGGACGCAAATTCGACATCTTCAACAGTACTTTACGCTGCAGTTGATGATAGTGACGACTCAAAGATGACGATCATGTTGATACACACAAAACAAGGTGTATTAGGAAAGCAGGAAAAGGACGAGTTAACTGTGAAATAACGTTAGCTTTTCCAGCACGAGAGTTGAGCGAGATCACGCAGCACCACCATCATCTCACCAACAAGCAAAAGCATATCAAAAGAATCAGGAGCAAACCGAGAG